>PEDP01000197.1:0-33855 GCA_002918395.1 Erysiphe pulchra
TCTCAATATTATGTCATAATTTCGTCACCTTTAATTGGAGGAGAAGCTGCACTACCCTGCAATATTGGCATAGCAACCATAACAGGGGTCTCTCCCAATTTATTCGTTTCAGTATAAACAAATTCCATAACATATGCTTCCTGTACACCGTCACCCATATATTTACGATCCGATTTTAATTAATTGAGATTAATTTAAAGCTTCAATCAGTGCAGTCGTTTAATTAAAGTATTAGCATTACATTATCTGTTTTGCAAAGAACAGAAAACTCCAAGTTGTCCAACTTGGAGATTCACTCTGTATATAGCTCAAAGCAAGAAGGTGGATTTGATACTGCTGGAAATAGCGAGTATAAATTGGAATCTCTTATGGTGGCTAAAAGTTGTCAGTAGATATAACTCGATTAGAAATGAGCGTGATTTGTACTCAAGGTAATGGATGCTAAGAAATCTCAAGCGACTTTATAGAAGAATAAGAAGAAGCTCGCGCTGGACGACTTTGAGATAGGCGATCATCGGTGAGAGGTGCATTGATAGCTTAAGTTTGACAAATGATGCAGAGGAATTGCAGGCTGTAATTTATCCTCGCGCCTTGAGGTTTCTAAATATTCGAGAAATACAACAGAGTCGTGAGAGACCTCTATATTTTGTAATTTCCCCAAAGTTTTTCTGTTCAATACCTTTTCGGCGAGCAATGCATCCCTTCGATTTTCATAATTGCCTGTGCTTCTTGTTTCAATCTACTATTATCTTTTCGATTGAGAGCTATTTGGGGTTCTTGCACTGGCAGTACATGGCTAGAGGTATCTATTACCTCATTTTCAATATGCCAGCGGCCATGAAAATCGCTCGTTGGCAAAGAATTACCTTCGAGCAAGATATCCCGGAGTCTATGAACGCAGAAAAAAACCTTGAGTCGTACTTAAAACAACATTACAAGGCTCAAATCACACCTTTTTGCCTTAAGTTTGATATCTCGTGATTCTTTTTTGGTATTTTTCATTGGGTTCTCCAAAAGTTTTATTGGAAAACGAACAAAATCTTGTAGTTCACTTGCTCTAGAATAGGCCTTAGATCCACCAGAAAGAATCTGCCGCTTCTCTTCTTCTATATGTAACTTTGCGGAGGAGTAACTATTATCCCACCAAGGCATCAGCTTTTCCACTAATCCATACACATCACAGTGGGAGTTTTGAAGCTATTTTTTCAACTTCGAATTTTGGCCTTCCCCTCGTGACGTTGAACTAATTCCAATGGAGACAATTTTGTTCATTTCATACCAGGCAAATTTTTCATTATAATCCCGGAACCACGTGTTCCACAAATATTTCCAAACTTCTTCCCACTTTGCTTCAAGGTGTTTGCATTCAGTTTTAAGTTCTTTTTCTGTGGAAGCGTCAACAGTCTTCTTGTAGAGGTCTCATTACTCCTTTTTTTCTTCCAAATTAACAAGGTCCCTTGAGGTTAAGACTTCTTTCAGACCAAGTCGTGTACCTAATCCACGTGTGAACATCTTTATGCATATGCAACATACGGATTCGGCCATTTACATTACCTCACGAAGGAGATTGCAAAGACTTGTAAGGGCCCAGATATAACCCTCGATGGTTTTTATTTTCTCGAGTATTTACATCATAACAAGATTCTTAGTACGCGCTCCTATTTGCTCACAATGTTATGCGTTACTTGAGCAGCATGGTCAGGTAAATTAAGGATAAGCCCAGTACGAAATCCTAACGCACTGACCAGTGCTGGTCTTGAAGAATACCGCTATTGTCGACCCCGACAACGCCATGTTAAGAATTACGCTTAATTAATTATCTCTGATTGGTTGAGCAGCGAGGCTGAGATATACTAAGATCTAAGAACGAAAAATCTAAAATCTCTACTTAAATTTATTTAGTAAAACCCAACCCCTAGGCAAATATCTAACTTTCTACTCCTTAATATCCTGTAATCCATCAGGTCAACTTAACTTAATATGAGTGCGGCATACTCTGACCTGATGAATTATAGGATATTGAAGAATGGAAAGATAATTTTGTATTTTCTTTTGGAGACATAAAAAGAAAAATAGGAAATAGCTGTTTGAAAAGTAGAAAAATTGTTTGTAATTTACATAACTGCATGTAATAAAAATTTCATTATTTATATCAGGAATTGTACACTTCATCTGGGACTATTCTATGAAGGAAAATAAACATACATTTCCAGATTCAAGCTATCGAGTGAATTGGTGAATTGACCTTCCAATTTTTGTTGTATTTTTAAACGACTCAATTTGATACTGCTGGTTGTTAAGTAACAATTTGTAGCATCTGGAATTCTCCCATTTAGTATCTGGGAAAAAAGAGGACTTAGAAAATTGTCTATTTGAAGATCAAGGCTAACTTTTTAACTATTTCGAGATATCATTTTTTTTGCTTATGTGATCAGGTCATTTTTGACTGTCTAAAAATATTTGAGGAAGTCATATTCAAAAGTAAAATATCCAATAAAGTAGATACATGTCATGCATGGATTTCTCTTTTTTTCAAGAGAGACAATTTACGTAGCTTGGATTGTTTTAAAGCAGACTTTAATATACAGCCGATAACATGATGATTTTACAGGGGCAAGTAACCAAAATTATCATCATTGGTTAGACTTTTCTGGCCGCTCAAGTACTGTTTGAGCTTCGTTGTTGTTGTTTTTTTCATATCACTTCGTAGCCAAAGTAAGATTTTCTAATTTTCTGCATGCTATCTCTAAATCTTTGAGGTACGGCTTATCTCGGATTAGCATGAATTGATCCCCAGGTCCTCTTGCTTGCTTTGACTGTCCCCAATAACATTCAAAGCGGAAACGAGTAAAAATTTGTTTGGGTTTCGAATCATGGCGCCAAACTGTAATTAGATCCCCATGTTTTAGTTGTCCCCAGTATTTGGATTCAGTATTTGGATTTTGACGGTCATGGGAGGGAAGATTAGTGTCGTTGACCCAAATGCCAACTGATGCCTTAGTAGAAATATAAAATTTCATATCTTGATTTACATCATTTAAAGATAAAGAGCCACTCGAATAATCATTTGATGTGCGAAAATAGTCCTTTTTATACAAAATAATTTTGAAGGCATATTTTGGAATGCGATTTTCCGCAATATCTGGATAACGGATAGTTGCTTTAGAGCCTCGACCCCATGTGGTTATATATTCCTGAAGAGTAATAGTAATATTTGGTAAACAACTGTCAGAACTACTTATGAGTTTCGCTAAGACTATTTTGGAAGAAGATATTTTGTCGTCAACTTGTTGGATTATAGGTATCAGTGAGGAAGATCTACTTCTCAATGTTTCTCTTTCTTTTTCTTTTTTGTATTGTGTCAGTGGAACAATATTATCTTGATGTAAAACGTAATCAGGTAAATTGCAAGAATCGTTGTTGCCTATTTCAACAAAATTTTTGTGACCTTCTTCATTGATAGGTTCAGAAATAGCTCTAGTAGTGGATAAAATTTCAGAGGAAGGTATTCTCCGTTTGACATCACTTTTTAAAATCTCTCTTTGGTCATATAGGAAATCGTCATTAAAGCCTTCATAATCCCCCCGAGTACATTGAAGCTTAGTTGAAAGAGATGAAATTTTTTTGGGACGGGTTGTTGACTTATTCTTTCCATCAAAAAAACTCTTTGATCTGGAAGTATTGGTGTTCTGCATATTTCCTCGCCTACGCTTAGCATCAAAATGTAAAGTAATTGGATCTTCTTCACGAGGCCTTCTTAGGCTGGTTGTAGTGGTCCAGACTTCCGATTTTTTTGTCATTTCATATTTCTCCGTATCAGGTAAGATTGGAGAATTCATATTGAGATGTCCAACCATAGACTCAGCACCAAAAAGGTCGGAGCAATGAATTATATTATCCATAAGTTCACTACTATTAGCTAGATTCTGTAATGTTTTCTTTTTATTTTCTAGTTCAAAAACATTAAAACTACAACTTTTTTGCAAATCTCCGTCGTCATCCTTGAGTTTTTGGACGGTGGATAGATGAGGAATTGATGTATTAAGAGGTACTACGTCTGAGCTACCCAATACACTACTTAGCTCACCGAATAAATGGCCGCCCTTTTTCTTCTGAATAGTCTGTCCAGAAAGTTGATATATGTCAAGTAATTTCGCAAGGCCATCGCTGGTGTCAAAGCTACGTAAAACCTCTAATTCTTCACTATCTGTATTCCAACTTTTCATTAATTCATTAAGCTCATCGCTGGTGTAAGCCCTATCATTACAATCTTGAATTCTGAGTTGAGATGTGCTTTTTTCTAGATGTGAGAAAAAAGTTTCTTCTTTACGATTTTTAATTTGGCACTCTAGGGAAGTCTCCATTTTGTTAGCTTCAATAAGCCATGGACTATTTTCAAGTTCTCCAATTGTCGCACGATGCGCTGGCTGATTATGAAGCATCCTTCGAATGAAATGAATACCATGGTCAGAAGTTTTAGCAATCTGTAACGGCTGAATGTCAAGTGGCTGACTCATGATTCGGGTTAGTAAATCTAAGTAACTTTCACCGTTATGTACAGGATAAGGTGGTGCATTGCAAAGTGAATAGAATAGCACTCCAGCCAGGGACCACACATCGACAGCATTTCCATAGCGTTGAGGTGGCAAGAATTTTTTATCTGCGACTCGAAGAGTTCTTCTACCATTTTGGTCAAATTCTCTATATTCAGAGTAGACCTCTGGAGCACAGTAGAGTAGAGTACCGCAGAATGTTCTTAAAAAAGTTTCTTCGCTTTCAATCATCTTTGATAGACCAAAATCCGTTAGTTTGACCTCAAGAGGACTATAACTTGATATTAAAATGTTGTCAGGCTTTATATCTCGGTGTGTAACACCTTTCTGGTGTAAATATTTTAATGCACTTAGAAGCTGTCGGGCAATCACCTTGACATTTGGTTCTTGTAGTGAGCCATACTGGCTGATGAAGTTGCCAAGGTCCCCTCCGGCCACATATTCCATTATAATATAGAGATGGGCTTCCCAATTAATATGCTCGATATATTCTACAATATTAGGCTATTCGGGTTAGAATATCATAGCTTTGTGAAAAAAAAAAAATAACTTACATGCTTGATCTTTTGCATAATTTTCATTTCATCATCAATCTTCTGGTCAAGAACGCCATTCTTCATAAAACGTCTTTTTTCGAGTTCCTTTGCAGCATAAGGAACACCATCGTATTTAGACGTTATCAAATACACAGTTGCAAATGCACCTTTACCAATTCTACTAACTTTATTATATTTAGGACCACCTTTCCATTCTTTAGATCGTCGGCCAAGGGTTTTTGATATTGTGTTAGTAGCTAGATCCAAACCCTAAGCCAGCAATATATTTAGCTGTGATACGCTAAGTCAAATATATCAAGGGAGAAAGATATTGCGCACCAGATCTTTGTGAAAGTTTCTGCTGGATAATTTCGGTGCTTTCTCATTTCTAGCCACAGCCATACGTAAGAAGTACTTTGTTAGATTTTGTTGATAGGCTTCTTCGGCTTCTGATTCGCGCGTTGGGACTCGAACGATGAAACGATAATCATCTTCTCCTTCTGGTAAGTTCATTGCCAAAGTAATAATTGAGCCATGAGTTAAAACGTGTTGGTGTTCGAGTCCATTTCCTTTCATATTTGCACGCAGTAGGACCCCATCTACTGCGGTGCCATTCGTAGAAAGATCTTCTAGCATTAAATAGCCATACTCATTGATGTAAATTCGGAAATGAATATTACTGATACGTTTGGATATGTCTTTGCCAATTAAGATATCACATCGTTGAGGATTTCGTCCGAAGTAAAAACCACCATTGGAAGGAAATTTTAGCTGAGACGAGAGACGAAGTGCAATATCATGGGAGGACCTATTTTCCATGTAATTTACATTATTTACTTCCTTTTCTCTACTCCTCAGTGAATTTGCGTAGGCAATTGTATGTTCAGGTGTTAATTGACGAATGAGACAGCAAGCTTTCCTTGATGGCTCAGAATTTGGATGAAGGATGCAGCAGACATCTGCGAGATCCGTAGGACTGATATCTGAATCTTGTTGACCGAGCCGACGAGGATCAACAACAATCTGGGTGGCTGTAGGATTTCAGTCAACAAGATTCCTAAAGATCAATTATATAGTGGATCTGTGTTTTTAATGAGGTTTAACAAGATTGGAGGAGCAATCGTGATACAATGATACAGAAATGTAAGGAAATGGCTACCTGGTTGTGTTGCTTCCTGAGAAACCATCATTGACAGCATAACTTGCGGAATGAAATCTGGTCGTAAGGGCTTTAGACAGTTGAGAGAGAAATTCCACGTTTAATTGTAAACAAACAACATTTCAGCTCATTTTTTGATAATCGACTGAAGAATTTGTGGTTCGTTCTTTTCAAAATCGAGGATTGGAGGAGTACATGTGAGTTCAATCTTTCGCACGCTGACCTTTTTTCACTTATGCAGTGAAAACGCGCTGATAAGCTAATTGTAATTTCAGGCGGGGCGCAACATCCTCAAAGGTAACAAAATTCATGGATTTTCACAGGGACATTGTAGACCCAGTCGCGCGTATCCTTGTAAACTAAGTTTAGAGTCGTCTCTACAGCAACCACAGATAATCTAATCAATCGATCATGAAGTTAAACTACTTCTGCACGCTGTCCTGTCCTCAAAGATCTTTTCAGGTGGTGATACACAGTAATACAAAACAAACATAATTAGCTTCTGGGTTAATTAAAAAGCTGCAGCTAATCTAGACTCCAAGTTGCTTCTTCCCATCAGCAACTATTAATCCTCAAAGTATAACATCATCTTTCTAAATGAAGGACACAGGTCAAGCTTTTCGCTTAAAGCCTTTTGATCCACTTTTACCCCTCTAGATACCCAGCTTGATATGCACAGTCATTTAGTCGTTAATACCCGTCACGCCCCGCACCGCCTCACCGCGTCACCTCAGGTTTCAAAAGCAACAAATAGTTTACAGATGCGAAATGAACAGACTTAATGGAGCTTTTTTAATTTTCAGTGATATTAGGACCTTTCAGTACGTACGTATTCCCCTGTCATCCGCGCTGGCTCTGGTAATGACGTTTATGGCTTCGACCTTTGTGTCGCAAAGAACGCTCGGACTAGTTTAACTTTTATTATGTAAGCAAGAAGAAAAGTTTTACTTTCAAGAGCTGACCCTTCGAACTCAACTCCTTCCCTTTACCCGTGGGACTTCCCACCCTTTGCTGTCGCTTAGGGTGGGTGAAAGCAGGTGTTATGAGGCCCCTGTCCATGTCAAACTAGCCCGAATAGGTAAAGCTAAACTCTTCACTTGATGCAGACGCCAATCTGTTTGTTAAGTTATCGGTTTATAGCGACAATACAGTATTTGTGTATCTGTGGGCTTTCGCTTAGAGCATGAGATTCTCAACTTGTACATTTTGCCCTCTAATTATTGCAATTGAATATAAAAAGTTTATGGAGTAAAATCTTTAGCTCAACAACCAATTGTGAGCAATAATGTGCAAAAGACAAAATTCTCTTAATTTACTCGAATTTTGCGGAATCAACTCCAATTCCTGATCATTATGGACGCCAAGTAATGACACTGCCCAATTGTCTAGAATCATAGTTTCTGTTATTGGAACAACGAGCTTCTTTGAAATATTTCCTCTGAATGATTACTCAGAAATATAGCACTACCATTGGTGATAGCCAGGACAGGACTACCCTCCGAATACCCACCCCATTCTTAAGACGGATTTTGACTTCATCAAAAAACTTTCAATAGAAATTCCAATTCGATATCTCTTGTTCCGAAGATGATCAAAATGAAGTAATTATTTAGTTGCGATTTACTTGTATAGCTAATGAGATCTTTGCGTTCTAGGTTAGAAATAGAGATGAAGTTATGTCCTAGCATCACAAACAGCTAGAAACATCGTCTTCATCCCCTAATCTGTTCTGTACATGACTCTAAGAAAGATGCCGAGCTCATAGTAGAATCTCAAGATTTATGTCCATAAATTATGCTTTTCTGATTTCAATACATATCTGCTGCGATTTCACTGTCTCTTAGATCTGAGAGATTTTGCAAAACTCTTTGTCCAGCTGTTTTTTAAGTCATCAACCGTGTTAGATAGGGTAAGTTGAATAGCGTTAACTTGTTCGAAGCTAGACATCGATGAAGAAGCTGGTCTATAATTATGTAATTTATTAAACACCAAAAGCTATAATCCTGTTCCTACATATGAGAATTTTTCACAATAATGTAAAATCTTTACTGATCTCATTGGGTACATAAGCGGGAATTTCTCTTATGCCCAGGGAGAGATTATTTGCAAGCAGAGTAAACAGAGCAAAATAGGCGGAGATTTAGTTCTCGTTGGGAAAATTAAGGAGACCTAGACAGAAAAGTGTATCATTCAAGATAACTAATGAAATAGATCCTCTTCTATGCTTTTCTCTCGTTCTCTCTACATACTCTCTGCAATCTACCCCTTTTCTCTAGTTGTTGGGTTAACAGTATCTTAGCTCTATCCAATTTTATCGTAAATTGCTTAGTAATCAAATATGATAAGCTATAAGCTTTCTTCTCCGGGCCTTTAAATGAGCCTCATGGCGAAATCAACGACTTTGTATCTAGAATTATGTAAAAAAAAGGAAAGAGAAAAAATAAGAAAGTCTTTTAAACCAAAAGAGACAAAAGAAATGAGAATTATGAGGAAAATGCCCTGATCAGTAGCTACCTTTAACTGTCTGTACTTTCTTCGGTATTTTGAATGCTGGTTGTCTGAGCCTTAGGTTCTGATAGATCATTAAAGCTTCCTCATGATGAGTTACCAGGTAATCCTTTCGAAGCCTAAACCCTTTCAAAGAATCTCCATGGTAGTGTTGTTGTGTCTGGGTATCTGAGCTCCATTGATCTGTCTCAAAGTATACGAACGTCCCATATCACTTCCGTATCCAGTTACCACAAATGGACCTCTCCAACTAGGCCTCATCTTTTTCCCAGACTGTCTATGATGAAATAATAACAAAAGATCTCCAGGATTAAAACTTGCAGGTGAATTTATTCCCAAATCATGTTTCTGTGCAGCTATATCCATAGCATGTTCAGACCCTCGTTGTGCCTCTTGTCTGCAATGAGTACGTTGATATACAAATTCTAGAATTAGCAAGGCATGATCATCCTCTTTTGGAATAGCAGCGACCAGGCTCCCCTTTAAAGGCTGTGCAATTTCCGAGTGGCGGAAGCTTTTGTACTTAGCCTCCAAAAGGCTGACAGGATCAAACCAAATAAAACTTCATAAGGCAAGAACGTGTGATGAAGATTATATCTCTTGTTCGTTTGATGTACAGCTTCAGGTAAATTTGATGGCCATTTACATGGGTCTGGTGTACAATTCTTTAAAACCCTTTGGAGAATGTCAACTGCCTTCTCAATAAGTCCTACAGTTCCTTTTGCGGCCACTGGCGCATGACACCATATAACTCCAGATTCCTCTGCAAAAGGTCTATCTTTTGTCCCTAAATGCGGTCCCGGATCTGAATACACACCCACTGGAACTCCAAAAGCCCCAAACAACTCTTTCGGAAAATTAGTAACCGTGTCTTAATCATTTTTTTCCGTACCTTCCGCTAAAGTAAATCGACTAAAGTAATCTGTACAAATTAAAATCCAAAAAATTTTGTCGCCGGAATTAGGAAAAGGTTCAATAAAGTCTATACCAAGTCACTATTAAGCATAATGTCATTGATTAATGTGACTCGATTTAGCAAAACCGAAACTTGAGTAACAGGTTGTTAGTGAAGCGCTAGTGATGTCATTTTGTTACACTGTGTATCTACAATATGTACATTTTAGTAGATGTCATTTCAAGTGATTTTAAGTGATAGAATATCCCTAAATATAGAGAGTCTCGGAATAGAGTAAGAGAGAAAGACAACTTAAAATTTCAATTGATAATTCTTTGATAAGATTCTTTAAACCAGAAGTTCAATTGTAACTCCATAGGTGTACCAGCTGTTACTCTAGCCCTTAATTGTGGCTTTATAGCTGTGCCATACCTAGTACAAGTCAAACAGTCCAAAATAAAATCTCTAACATCTCTTAACATACATGGCCAGAACAGCTTGTTTAATTTTCGAAGTGTCGGCGCCCATGCAAAATGACCCCCTTTATCACGTGCCCCTTCAAGCAACTCTGCGACTTCCCTTTGAACAATGCAATGTTTCTTAATTTTTCATCTACTCCGATACTATATGCTGATATTCTTTTCAGAAAAGCAGCTATTTGTATTTTGGTTATACAATTCAGTGGGAGTATGGCCGTGTTAAGATATCGGGCAATTTCTTGGTACCAAATTGACTGCATATACTTCTCGTCAAGTTTTTCCGCCCTATCAACTGTTGGCGTCTCCGCAAGATTTGAGGATTTCCATTGCAAGCATCTAGCCCAATACACAGAAGCTAGAATCTCTTGAGAATTCTTCTTCAAATTAAGTGTTATTATGTGACCCTTATTTACGTCCACCTGACAATTACTATCGGGTACCAGCAGATCAGTTGAACGTGGTCGCCCGCAAAACATAATTTCAAGTTAATTTTTCTCAAGGGTCCTCTAATTCTTCTAATAAGCTCTTCATAATCGTTTTTCCCGTTCTTCCAAATCCATTCAGGCTCCAAATTGTCCCCTGTCGTCAACTCTCCAAAGTTATTCAAACTAGGAATATCTATTTCAGGGTTTTCCAGGAATATTTTTCTAGATAGGGCATCAGCAATAACGTTTCTATGTCCTAGAATCCAGGTGATAACCAAATCTAGGCACCTCAACTCTGATGCCCATCTTGAATATATTCAGTCCAATATTGATGACTTCAAGAAGAGAGTTAAAGGTTTATGATCAGTAAAAACCTTTCCAGTCTCTGGTCCTCTGAACATATGATTGTATTTCCGACAGAATTCGACGATCGCGCAGAGCTCCTTTTTGTATATGTCATAGTTCCGTTGTACAGCATTAAATTTAAAGGAATCATAGATAATAGGGACGTCAATTAGCTTATTAGATACTGGGTCCATTCTCATTTGTGTGATTGCACCCCCTGCACCCTAAAGTAAAGCATCACTGAACAACTGTACAGGTTTTGAAAAATCCCAATCATGCATTTCCACAACCGTCCCACACTTTTCCTTCAACAACTGGAAAGAGACCTGCTCCCTTTCCCCACATGCAAACTCAGCTTTTCCGGTCAACCTAGAAAGGGGAGCTTTTATCTCTGCAAAGTTCTTTACCCATCTACGAATCATACTTATCATTCATTCCCAAAATTTTTCTAGCCTCAGTCGAGCTTCTAGGAGCTGATCTTTTCACATCTGTCAGGCTTAGTTAGAATCCTTCCTCCAGCTTTGTGTAACATTCTAAGGACCACAGTCTCCTCAACAAACAACTCCAGCTTTTTGAATGATAGCATCAATTTAGCCCATGCTAACCTAATAAACAATTCATTTTCTAGTATAGAGTAACCTTCATCAAAATTCTTAAACCCTGAGAATATATATATGAATTAATCATCGATATAGTATGTACACTTCGGAAGCGTATTTGGGGCATCAGGAACTAGCAATGATTCTCGCTCTTTAAAATTCCTCATAGTTGGAATGGGCCCTAGAAAAATATTGATAAGCTCTGTAAAGGAAAAACTAGCAGAGCGGAAGCCCTGAGGCATTTTTGTAGGTTGCAATTGGCCGATACCAGGAATAGTAAATGCAAATTAATGGCGATCATCTGAGTGGAATAAGATGGCCCAGTAACCATACTTTAGATCGGCCTTGTGCAATTTTTGATGTCCTGGATGACCAAGGTAATCATGGCACCATGACACAAGTTCAACATAACAGCCAGGTTTATCTTCATGAAAATTTTGATAATTGAATGTTAATCTGAATTTGCATAGGTTTTCGGACTTGTCTGTTAAATGGGCTTGAGCATTCCAGTCTGATGGTTTTCCATTTACTTCGATGCACCTCTCGTACATCCCACCCCTCAAGCCATCTGTAATAAAGCGCTTCAACCAAAACTTTTTGCCTGATGGCCATCTTCGCTGCTTTTGTTTATTCCAAGGAGGGGTTCCTTTAGTAAGGCGGACTCGATGTACATATAAATCGGTAGGGGGTGATTCACATAGATTCGGCGAATTTAAATCTTAATATGTGTAAAAAAGCCTTTTTATCTTAACGGCTTGATCTGGTTCTGTCAGTTTTTGTGAGCTGATGTGATATGGAAAGTTGTTAATAGAAATAGATTTCGAGTGGATGAGTTATATAAAGGGTATCTGAAGGGTGCTGAAGGATGCTGCATTTGCTGGGATGCCGTTTCAATTTGTTCTTACCACTACTGGAATACGAATTGCTTTACGATTTACGGTAATGAGCGGTGCCATACTTTTCAACTGTTTTTTTCCTGCTAAGGTCCTCTGATTCCCCTGCAAAGATTGCTTCCCCTTCTGCTAGATCTTCTGTCCCAACATTTGATCTTGGTTTTGGTGTCCTTTAGCTAACCCGTGTCGAAAGTTTCCGGAAAGCTCTTGAGAGATCAGGCGACATCTGGTATAGATCAAGTAGTGATACTTGAACAATCATATCACTGGCTAACGTGGTATAATTTAAAGGCCCTTCCCCTTGACGACCCACTCTTACGTTGAGCCTTTCTAGCAAGCCCACCTCCGCCATCATTCAATATCTTCCACCTCTACTCTCTGCCTTTTTCTCCACTGTTCCCCTAAATATAACTCTAAAGTCACCATATAAATTTCTCCCTCTTCATTCCTCAAAGAGATACTGTTACCTTGAAGGTTTTTATAGCTATTCTTAACCTCACCTGAGCCCCTAACACTGAATTGTTCAAGTAAAAATTGTTGAGCCCTGCCCCTTCTTTATGAATCTGAGCAGTTTCTCGCCCATCTCTCTTCTCTGTTGGGGCGTCAAGATTGTATTATTCCACTTCCACGAACCCTGGTAATTCTCATATAAAGTATCAGTGGATTTTGACTCTGTAGGAGGCCCTCCACCAGGTTGAATGTTATGGAATTTCAGATTTCCAAGAAATAAGATATATTCTCTAGTTGTTGGGTCAACAGTATCTTAGCTCTGACCATAATAACATATAAGATAAGCTTTCTCAGACTTACTTAGAATTTAAATTCTAAGCAAAATTGCTTAACGAAAAATTATGGGGAGTCAAACCCAGTTTTTTTCTATCCAATGTTGGATAGGATTTATAAAACTCGGTCTATTGCCTAAAATTTGATAAGCAAAAATCCAATATTCCGTTTACTTTATCCCATCATAACTCATCGTACACTTTTTTTTTCGCTACGAGCTACAAATTCTCAATTCAACTGATTGTTCAATTTTTAAATTAAAATTAACTAATTGAGTGTAATGTTGTGCTACAAAGTTGATGATGAAAATTTGGTGTTTATCCTACCTAGGGTTAATCTCGCTTAATTCTTAAGCTATGTTTTGTTAAGCTATTTTGCTTATGATTTAAGATTTAAGTCTGAGCGCACTTTTTCTGTTATTCTGCTACCCTGGAGCGGTTCCAAATTGCAAAAGTAATTAACGTTATATTTCACAAATTGAACCCTCTTCAGCATAAGACTGTGTTCTTTTTTAGTTACATATTTGGAATTAAATTATCAATTTTATAAAAAACATATTGAACACTTGAGTAAGCTGTACTGTATATATTGTAAATGTTCAAAGTAGACAGACGTTCTAGATGGACAAACAATATTTTTTCCTCCGAGTCAGAGAATGATGTAGGTAGGATCATCAGAGTCTTTTATATGTCACAATCGAAGAGAGCATGTATTAACCTGTTCCATCTAAATAAATCTGTTTATCGATACATTGAGTATCGACGTACAGAGTGGTACAATATGAGGAAGAATCATTTGCCATAGAAGAAACTGGAATGAGCGATGCTAGAATTTAATGAATCCGTCAAAGGACCACATAATACTGAATTTGTGACATCTTTTGACCAAATCATAACATTAAAAGGTATATGCTCTGTTAAGGAAGTTTTTATAGATAAATTAAGAACGTCTAATCTTCTTCCCAAGACATACACCCACGCCAATGTATTTATACATTTGAAACCCCTGTAGAATCGATTTAATTGTACTGCATGTAGGTAGCAGTAGAGTTAAACTTCAAGTTTCCCTTAATAACTTTGTCAACCGCACATAAGAAATCTTTCTCCGTAGCAACTTTTCTCCTTGCACGGATGGCAAACATCCCAGCTTCAGTGCATACACTTCTTAACTCTGCACCAGTAGAATTAGGGCAGAGACGTGATATCAGTTCCCATCTTATTTCACGTTCAACAGACATACTCTTGGCGTGAATTCGTAAAATATTTGCACGCCCCTCAATATCTGGTAGAGAAAATTCGATCTTACGGTCGATACGGCCAGGTCTCATGAGAGCTGGATCTAAGGTTGAAGGTCTATTAGTGGCAAACATTACCTTGATATTACCTCGAGCGTCAAAACCATCAAGTTGAGTAATAAGTTCCAGCATAGTTCTTTGAACTTCATTATCACCCCCAGCACCATCATCAATACGTGCTCCTCCAACCGCATCAATCTCGTCGAAGAAAATGATACAAGCTTTCTTTGTCCGTGCCATTTCAAATAGTTCACGAACCATTCGAGCACCTTCTCCAACGTATTTCTGAACCAATTCACTACCAATTACTCTGATAAAGGTAGCATCTGTCCGATTTGCGACAGCTCTAGCACATAAGGTCTTGCCTGTTCCGGGAGGACCATAGAGAAGAGCACCTTTGGGGGGATCGATACCAAGATTTACAAAACGTTCAGGTGACAAGAGTGGCATCTCAACAACTTCCCGTAACTTTTCAACCTGTTGCTTACATCCTCCAACATCACCATATGTAACATCTGGTTTCTCTTCTACAGTCATCATGGTAACACTTGCGTCAATTTTTGGTGGTAAAGGCAACATGATTTGATACTTATTCCGATCAACACTATATAGATTAGTGCATGTAATTAGAATAGATTTTAAAGAATACAGACCCTACACGCATCCCTTCCTCGATGTCAGTTGGACTGACACGGCTTCCAAGCTTAACCACAAATTTGGCAATTTGTTTGACATTAATGACATATTTACTCTTTTCAGGATCATCTCCATTACTGATAATTTTGGTACATCGAGCAACTTGTAATGGTTGCTCTTCAGCCATACGTTGTCTATCTGCAGCGACATCCCATAAATGCGGTGGAGCGAGACCAGTATCTGATTCTTTCACGCCAATCTTCTCATTTACGCTTGCCTGCTTTTCTTTAATTTGCTGCTCAAGTCTCTTTAATGGGCCTGCGTATGGAGCTGCGCCATAAGTTTTTAAAACCTGAATATCCCTATAGATAAATCTTACTAGATTATAAAATGAGTCTTCTTTTTAGATACATACTCTTCAGTTAGAGGAACTATTTGCTTTTCTTCTCTTTCGCTATCCGAATATTTCTTCGTAAACTTCTCCCAGTTCTGACCTGTAGCTGAAGGCATTTCGTAATATAGAAAAATATAGATGGAATATGTTGGACGTCTGTCGAGGCCTGTTTCTGGCCTTACGTTGCCAGGGAGACTAGGGTCAATCTATACATAATGCGAAAATCAAGGGTATTCCCTGAGATTTTCTATTTTGAACCCAATTTTTCAAGCTACAAAAAAATCAATTTCAGTAATGTTAACTCTGACATTGCTTTTGCTTTAATCACAAAGTGAATTCAGTCTTCATTATGGCAACATTGTCTGCCTCTAATAATTCTACAAATGCGTCTTTCAAGGTAAAAAAGTCCCGATGATCCGGAGTAGCTCGGTGATTAATTACTCCTCAAATACAGGACAGGGAAAAGCCTATGGCTGTGCGCGCCGCCAATATTCTGGCTGCTAGAGGTGACCAAAAGTCTGATCTAGTTATGGTATTTATTAATCTATGATAGCCGTGGCTGATGCTGTGCGAACATCCTTGGGCCCACGAGGAATGGACAAAATGATCACTAACCAAAAGGTACAATCAGTTATCATGCTTGGCAAAAACGAATGGTATTTTGATTACCATATATCTAGGGCCAAACTATTATTACCAATGATGGAAACACCATGTTGAAAAGTATGGCTGTCATGCATCCTTCTGCCAAGATGCTCGTGGACCTTTCATCAGCGCAAGATGTGGAAGCTGGAGATGGAACTACCTCCGTAGTTGTAATTGCTGGAGGTCTACTAGGAGCTGCAGATAAGTTACTATCTAAAGGGATACATCCTTCAATAATAGCCGAGTCTTTTCAGAGAGCTGCCTCTGCAGCCGTCCAGATACTTCACAACATGTCACATCCAGTCTTATTGACTGATACATCAACCCTTCTCCAAGCTGCAACAACCTCTCTATCATCTAAAATTGTATCACAACACTCAAGCTTATTAGCTCCAATTGCAGTAAATGCAATTACTAAAACTATTGATATCAAGACGGCTGATAATGCTGATCTCAAAAGTATACGAATAGTAAAGAAAGTAGGTGGCACAATAGAAGATACTGAAATGGTAGAGGGGCTTGCTCTTAATCAACTTGTTGTCAAAAATGGTGGTGGACCGATTCGGATGGAGAAAGCAAAAATTGGATTGATTCAATTCCAGCTTTCACCCCCCAAGCCCGATGTAAGTATTATAAACTCTACCTGTTTATTTAAATCTAAACTCCGTAGATGGAAAATCAGATTGTTGTCAACGACTATCGTCAGATGGACAAGATTCTGAAGGAAGAACGAACGTACCTTCTCAATATGGTTAAAAAGATTAAAAAGGCTAAGTGTAACGTTTTATTCATACAAAAATCAATTCTCCGAGATGCGGTTAACGATCTTTCATTGCATTTCCTAGCTAAACTCAACATTTTGTGTATTAAAGACATTGAAAGAGATGAAGTCGAATTCATCTGTAAATCAACTGGATGTAAACCAATAGCAGATATTGAATCGTTTACTGAAGATAAATTAGGAAGTGCGGATCTAATTGAAGAAGTTCAGAAAAATGGAAGCAAATTTGTCAAAGTTACAGGAACTAAAAATGCGGGAAAAACAGTGAGCATCGTTTGTAGAGGAGCCAATTCGCTTATTTTGGAAGAGGCTGAACGCTCACTCCATGATGCGCTCTGTGTCATTCGCTGTTTAGTGAAGAAAAGGGCTCTCATTGCTGGTGGTGGAGCTCCAGAGATTGAAGTAGCCTCACAATTGTCGAAACAAGCTAGAGCTCTAAAAGGTACTGAAGCTATTTGCTGGAAAGCATTTGCGGAGGCTCTTGAGGTTATTCCTACAACTTTAGCAGAAAATGCTGGCTTAAATAGTATTAAAGTGGTTACCGAACTCAGATTTAAGCACGAAAATGGACAAAAAAATGCTGGCATCAGTATAAAAAGTGGAGGTGTTAAAGATGACATTGGAGATGAGAAGGTGCTTCAGCCACTTTTGGTAAGTACAAGTGCTATTGAATTGGCAGCTGAAACTGTCAAAATGATATTGCGCATAGATGATATAGCTTTATCGAGATAATTTAATTATTCATAACTGAGCTCTATTTAATTGGGCTTGACAGGCTCTAGATACCCATAGTATCTAGAGAAAGAATTTTACGCCAAAAAAAAATAAAAAATGAAGAATCCTCAGTAAGCCAAAATGACACATGTTTTGTCATTCCACCATATCTTATCATTTTAATTAAATTGTTAAGAGTTAGTTACTATTGTAAGATAGTTGGCTGAATCTCTTTATGGACTCGTTCCCAGAGAACTATAGACAAAAGAGAACTAAAAATCGAGCATTTGATTTTCAAAAATTGATGGAGGTGGTTTCTTTCAAGCGATTCTGACATTGTATTTTATAAAAACATTTAAACTTGTGTCATATGGTAAAGTGAAAAGAAACATCATATATCACTTGGCTCACTGCAATGCTTGCTCTAGATTACCTCGGATTGCTTTGGCCTTTGCTTGATATTTCTATGCCAATGAATCTTGTTGCATTCCAACTATAGCTATTTAAATCCAGCATTAATTTGGTGATGCTAGAATCAAGACACAGGATTTAAAGTGACAAATTCTTAGAGCTTCACCCCCACAATGGCACAGCAAAGAAGACAGGCATATCATGACCCAACTCGGGCCTGAACACGAAACGCCGAAACGCCGAAGCTCTCGAGCTCTTACTTTATGTTAGCCCACACTTCTACGACCCTATCAAGATTACTTCAGAGATTGGATATTTAGTCTTCTTTCACTTTCCTTATCTTAAATCTTGTACTGTGTTGATACAAACAGGCAAAACCCTAAAAATTTCTTAGCTATGTGAACATTCTAGCGTATTTATGGCTAATTTAGTAAGATATTAACCGCTATGGATTGAGAAAAAACAACATTTTCATGAGATCTTGTGTCTGAAATCCCTATTTCTAGATTAGCAATTATTTAAGGGAGTTAAAGATATTAAGAAATTAGTGGTATTGAAAAAATAACTGGACGGGCGAGATATTATAAATTTACATTTAAAATAATATAAATTGGCTAAACCAACGCTTTGGACATCATGCAGCAGCAGACCCCGAAATCTGGAAAGCATCTAACATATTCGTTAGGGGAAGAACAGGAGAGAAGTTTTTAAGCTTCAAAGATACACCAAGTGAGTTACACCGAAACCTGACGAGGGCCCAAAGTAGTATAGCTATGCAAATAGAAGTGAACATATTGGGTTAACTCTTATTTATTCTGAAGAAGAGTGCCTGGAGTTGACAAACCTAGCTGCCCATGCGGATATCCCTCTCAAAATTTCAAACATATGATCATGGCCTGCCCCCGATGGTCAAAAGGAAGAGGAGATTGGTGGAGGAGAGCAAAAGTAAGATCCTTCTAGGCAATGATGAATAGTTCCAAAGATATAGCTCGGATTCCCTAGTGGATCCTAAAAGAAGGATGGCTTGAAAAGTTTCGGCTGGTAAGGGACGTTGAAGCCACGATAACTGCTAGAGAACTAGGCCGGAAAAGGGGAGAAGGTTGATATGAAAGAGAGGGCCTAACACATGGGCCGATAGCACCAGTGCACTTCCTGTAGATAAACATTAAACAATAGATTAAACAAGGTAGTTAGAGAGGGTTTTCACCATAAAGGTTTCCCTTCTCATGTAAAATAGATGTAGACAGACACCTGCATGGGCCATTAAGTCGCCAAATCAGGATAATGAATAATGAATGAGCATAGATTGGCTTAAGCAATTACTGCAAAATCTTGACTTTCTCTCGGTTGACATGATTGAGGTTGCTTGAACTCATAGGTTACTTACAAATAGAGTTGCTTAAACATGCTGTGTTCTATAATTATATGTTCTTCAATAGTTTTGACCAGATTCACTGTTTATGATCCTCGTATTTAATCGGGACCTAACATTCTTCAGTAAATATATGTTTGATAAGAGAACGACATGATTTGTTTTCTTGCCACTTCCTGACAAATATCATTCTAGATACTACTCATTTTTTTCCAAATACGACAGCATTAGAAATAATCAAGGGAGAAGATAGCGTTCTTACCTATTCGTGGTGTATCCTACGAATGTGAGATTTGTATCCGGGGCCTACGGAAAAATGCAACATTAAGTTATGGAGGAAAAGTCATCCACATCATTTTTCAGAGTTAACCCAGTTCCTGCTAGGGCGAGGATGAATTAGACAAAGTTGGTTTCTTCTTTTATAATGTGACGGCTTCATTACATTCCTTTAAGTAGTAGGATAGCTGATTAATCGTTAATCAATCACTGTGCCTTTTGACCAGTTGGCGATGTAATAAAAGCAAATCGCCCAAAGTCGTTACAAAATTAAGTTCTCATAGTTTATTGATAATCAAAAAAAAATACAACTCTTATCTAAGCCCTGGCGGTGTCGAAAAAAGGAGAATATCTATATTACAAGAGATTAGGGAGATGTAGATGGATACAAGCGTCTCATGTGACTCTAGTATCTAGGCCTCGCCGGGCTATAGTTGAAGGCTTTCAGTCAGATTGGTTTCGACATCAATAGCAATAAAGTTAATGAGTTTGTAGAATGCCATTATGATATTTGCTCATCGCCCCTTGCTTTCTTTCTTTATAGTTGGTCACAAGCGAAGGTACATCTTCATCACTGAAACTCGTCTTCTAAAACATAATTCGAGCTCCCCTCAATCTTTGGTCGAAATTTAGTTGCCTAAGTAATTCTTCGCGACTGCTTGGCCAGCGGTACAGGAAAATAACCAATAAAACCTTTCGAGCTTTTCAACTAGACTTTGATTGCAAAAAAATAAGTTGTTAAAGTAGTTATTGACTTTGTTGATGATGTTTGTGATAGCTACTACGAGCTTCTTACCAGTTGTAAAACCCAAATTCATGAGATAAGTGAGCACAAAGCCTCACGTTATGGTTCAGTGGAAGGATAAACTCAACGTCCTTATCCTGTTTATAAATTGGCCATAGGAATATCTTATCTTTTTAGAGATAGATCACCATCCATCCATTAATCTAACCGGTATAGAGATAACGTAAAGTAATGAATAAAATACACCTTATTTCTAAAATCATTCTCTTGATTAAATCACTTTACACTAATTCGTGAAATCGCTGGACGCTAACAATAAAATCATGTTCAGTAATAAGTACATATCATTACACCCTTAATAGTCACAGTTGATGCTGAAAAATAGGTCCTTTTTTAATTTATATAGCCCATTAGCTTGGTAATCTCGTCCAATAACTCTTGCAACTCGTCATCTCCTATTTTGTCTTGGAGGCTAGGAATCAGAGTTTTGGCTTCTTCAGCGGTATCACAGCAAAGACTTCCTGTAGAGCAGTTTTGATTAGTTTCTATAATAGAATTTTTTCTAAAATTGCTTCTAGATTTTCCCGGGATTTCTGTTTCAAAACTTATCATAGTAAATTCAAAATGCCACTAGACGGAGAGCCGGTAATGAGAAGAAAATAGTGTGTATTGGGAAAGTGTGAGAAAATGTACCTAACTGCGCACGCTCGAACTTGGCTAATTCTTTATGAGCAGATAGTAAGCGTTCAACCGCTTCCACGTTCTCTTTTCGTTTAAATCGTGCAAAGTGATCGAGGTATTCGGTTGTCTTCAGGAGCATTCTATGCCTCCGCGTCAGCCAACCCGACTCCTTTTTATTTGCAAATTAATAAATATTGGGCCCAAAAAGCAATCCCACAAGTAATCTCAAAAATGAAATGTAGTGGATGTCGAGTTTTAATTATATTTGTAGCCTTCAGGAGCTTTAAAGCAAGTTCTAAAACTTCATTTCCACTCATTTTGATACTTCTTACTTAATTGCTTTCTTTAACCATTACTGCGAGTGGGAAAATACCTACTCTGTCTCTCCCAACCGGTCTTTTCCATTTAAACGTCTCTTTTGCATGAGTGCACTTATGACCAAGGCTGCTTCGCTGTGTGTGAGGGCATCCACATCCTGAAACTCTCCCAACTTTAATTCTGTGGATGCTTCTTCGTCACCTTGAGGAGGTGCTCGAGATCTGGAGGTGGGATTATATCCAGACATAAAAATGAGGCTTCGTTCGAGGGAATTATTAGATTTCGTAGGGCAGTGTATAGATTGATAAAAATACTAGCAATTTATAAGCTGCAGAAATTGATAAAATATTGGAGTGTATGTAGTAATTAGTACTGAATGGAGAAATATCGAAATATTTAAGTACTAATGAAATCTATCCAATATTGTTGTAAAATAGCTGACGACCCAAAAAAGGATGTCCAACCGAGTTTACAGAACTCAGCACTGTAATGCTCGTCAATATAAAGAATAAGGCAGATAAAGCCTCGATCATGAAATGAGATTGATATATGTAAAGTATACATACAAAACAGGTATTGATTCAATTAACATGATAATTTAGACAGCCCAACCTTTCTACAAGCGTTACATCTTCCCTTATATTGACGAGTGTTAACCGAGTGCTGTCAAGTACTGGATTCTAGTTTGAATCAAAGTGCACACACCCATCGGGCAACTGATTGTCCCAAAACAAAATTATCTTGCCAATTTAGTTGCCAAAACACTATGTCGGTTCAACCATACGGTTAAAGTTCCGCAAATTGGTAGCTAAGAGTCAGAATAGGGTAGTCTTCGCGCTCCTAATTATTAATAAGGCAGGAGGTCTAATCTATCATCGCGATTTCGCTGAAGGTTTGAACAAACTGAGCACAAATGACTATCTTGTCTTGGCTGGAACATTCCATGGGTTCGTGTCTACATCATAACCTAATCTCAAAGACTAAAAAACAATTTATCTAATTCTGCTTCAATCTCCTTAGAGTTCATGCTATAACAACACGCCTAAATCCACTACATAATTCTCATCCTCCATCTCTAGGCCCAACTGAGCGCCCTGAAGCTCCTTCGGGTATAGAGGTTCTTGAGACAGAAAACTTCCGAATGCAATGTTTTAGCACTCTCACTGGAACCAAATTCCTACTCTTCACCGAACCTTTGCAACCAAATGTGGATGGCATAATAGTTAAGATCTATGAGTTATACGTAGACTACGTCATGAAAAACCCATTCTATCAGTTAGACATGCCAATAAGATGTGAAGGATGGGAAAGAAGATTAGTAAGTAGCTTGAGGGTGTTAAATAACAGTTAGAAACATATAAGAAGAAACGGGATTTGGTTATAGTGACGCGACTCACAATCAAAATTTACGTTATGATACCCATGATAATATAGCATGAAAAATAAAGAGATTGCGTATTTTTCTTCAACCCCCAAAAGTAACAGAAATCCTGGATTGGATACCCATAGAAGAGGGGACCAGTTCAATATAAATTTTCAGTCTCACTTAGTATTACATACGAACGCCAAAATTCAAATCCCGCAAAATTACGCCGTATCCATTTTGTCCGGATCATCGTTCTGATTTTCTTTTCCCTTTCCTAGTAATGGTGTCTGCTCATCTTCTTCTTTTATACCTTCCAATTTTGCTTTCTCCCTGGCTTCTGCTTCTGCTTGATCTTTTTTTGTTTTCTCCACCCTAGCTTTTTCTTCTTCCATACTCATTCTCAAAGCCAATGCTAGCTCTGGGTCAACACTTGGGTCAATTCCAAATTCAAATCCTTCGCCACCTGAGGCAAGGTCTCCACTTCCACTACCTTGAGACTGTATCTCACCGTTCAGAATAGGACTTGTTACGAGCTTATCACTTAATAGTCCAGGTCCAGGTGGTATAATTGCAATATGCGAGCTATCGGATGCCTTAACATTTGTGTTAAAAGTCGTGACCTTGCTCGTATTCACGTCATCTAGCTCCCCAAACAGTACAAAATCAATAGAGACATTGTTCTTCTTCATTTTCTTTGCTAAAGTAATGAGAGTCTTCTCTTCTTCACTAATAGGACTGCAAGTAAATACTATAATTCTTTGACGCTGTGACTTGTTCTGTCGATGTTTCAGTGCTAGCTGTGTTTAAATAAAATTAGAGTTTGTTCCCAAGGAAATTAAACAGTGAATCATACACCTGCGATCTGAATTCCGGTAGCCAAATGACTATCACCTCTTATGTTGCTCTTAGTTCGGTGCAGACCCTCTAAAATCTTCCCGTGATCTGATGTTAATGTAACGAGAACCTCTGGACCTCTACCCCCCATACTGAGTAATCCCATAGAAGACTCAGGATTTGCTTGAGTGACTGCAGAGAATATGAGAGAGACTGCATCACACTGAGCCTCAAAACGAGTTGGTGCATAATCGCCATTTCGACTACTTTCACTGTTATCCACAATAACCATTACCGCCTCAAGAACCATAGTGGAAGATTCTCAATATATTTTATCGTCTTTCAGTATATGATTAGTGGAGGCGAACTTGCAACGTGATAAATAAAGAATTGAGTATGCACTATGCTCATGTAGCTAACAGGCTTAGGGGTCAGTAAAATCAGGGAAATAAAAGCCGGTCATAAGGAATAAAATAGCCGGGTAGGGTATTGATTGATTGGCTGTAATAATACTATTACCAATTTATCATATACGACTCAGTAATGATCTCCCAGTAAACGCGTAAGTTTATTTACCTTTTATTCGAAAACAGAGAATATCATCTCTGAAAATTAGATGGAAAGATAGGAATTATCAATTACATTAAAAAGAAACTCTAAATCCAATTCCTCACTTATCTTCGAAAACCGGGAGTATGCCACCGAAACGTACCAGGAATCGCAAATCCAATGAAACAACGCCATCGGAGAGTGTGCAGAGAGTACTATCTCCTGTAAAAGTTACCTATTCCCAAAATAGTCCCACAATATTATCTGGACATCGATGCCAAAAGCCAGTGAAAAAAATAGAACTTTCACAGGCCCAAAAACGAGCTCTAATTCAGAACTTACAGCTAGAGAGTTAGTCCCCAGCCATATGTGATCCATTCGAGACAAAACTTTGACTTGTGATGGGAATAGTTACCGAACGGGCTAGAAGATTACGAGCGCAATATGCTTTACAGGCACAAGGGCTCCGCACTCGAGTTGAGATACGGATAAATCGGATACCTGTAGCTGTTCGACGTCTAAGGATGGGTGATTTGCTTTTAAAATATAGCGAGATTTCCAAGGAAGACAAAGTTAGCCAGTTGAAAAGTGACTTTAAACCTTTGGAAAGGATTCCGCCGCAAACGCTTTCCATAGCGTCTTCGATACCTCAAAGAGGCACGAAGCGAATGAGGTTTGATATATTACAGTTTTATTTGGACTTTGCTAACACGATAAGTGATGCTATTTCTATCGACCAAGAGAATAGTAATGTCGAGAATAATTCAAAGCGCTCAAGAAGACATGCACCCCGTATTCCTGCATCTCAAGTCCTTTCTCCTCGATCAGCCAACACTCATGTTGCTCCGAAAACAACTATTCGGCGAGTATCCCCTGTAAAACAAGCATTCGCTCGTTATATTTCTCCACAAAAGCCCAACTCAAAAGTTACAACCGGAACATCGTCAGGTATTTTGAAAAGCATAACTTCTAAGGTAGAAACCCGAAATGATCTCAAAGCTACACAGAAAACTGGAATAGAATCATCTGTTGTAACTGGTCGTGGAAGAAGATTTCCTCCATCATCTAACGTCCAAAAGCTAGGCAGAGGACGGACAAGTGTAGTTAGTCAGGCAAGTGATTCGAGCTCAAGCACAGTTAGGAAAATGGCTCCGACTCGGAAAGCTCCCATGAGAGAAAAACAGACTCAAATAAAGAGAGGGGTTTTAGGAGCAATCAAAGGAATTGGTAGTCAAAAGAAAGCGCCAGCTGCTGAAAAGACATCAGATACATCGCACACATTTGGAGGAAGAGTTTTGAGAAAAAGGAAATAATGAGATGTTTCTGATATGCATCAAATTTAATTTACAGAAATTAGCCACAATCTATCAAGCAAGAGACCATCTACCCTGCGCCATTACCCTTTTTCTTCTTATCTTCCACCAGCTCAATATTATCTTCTGGAATTGTACGGTATTTCTCTAGAATGAATTCCTCGATTTCTTCGCTCAAATCCCCTTGTACCACTATCTCTTCGCCTCCGCTGGCAGTCTTTGTAACTGATGAACCGGTGGCAAATTTCTTACCGAAATCTTTTGCAACCTTCTTGTTTTCCAATGAAAATGCTTCGAGGCCGATTACTACGGTCACATATTTCCGCTATAGCTCAAAGTTAGCTGAAAAAATGAAAAAAAAAATGGAAAAAAAGTTAAGTAGTAAATATAAGATATTGATTAATCTTTTGGCACAAAAATAATTGAAATTTCTTCATAAGAGTCATTTAACAAACCTTGCTCCTTTCAACGCGCTTGATAGTCACTTTAGATGACGCAACTATTGCTGCCAATTTTGCTTCGGCAGCTTCGGCCTTCAAAGCTTTTTTGTGTGCATCTTTTTCGGCTCTTTTCTGAGCATCGATAGAGAGAGATGACGTTGCTGCAGATAATGCTTCTATTTTAAATTAATCAGCCAAAATTCTTTTGTATGTATAGTATACTGATAATACACCCATAAAAATTGTGAATATTCTTTTCTTTCAAAAAAAAAATGTATTTTCTTTACCTGCGGACCATAATTTATTGTACAATTCTTCGTGTGTTTTCCGTAGCCATTCTTGGCATTTCTTTACTGTACCGCCGAATTCACAATACTACTTTCTATGTGATTAGATAGAGCTAAATGCAGAATTTGGGGGAAAAAAACTATACCTCTGGAGGTAAATGGCACACTGTAGTTCGAAAAATTCAACCAGGAAAAAAATGTCAGAAAATATCTTTTTGAGTCGACTAGGGTAATTTGAGGGATTGTAGCACCTCCGCAGTAGATTATTTTTCTTGATTGAAGCTCTGTTGAACCTGTTGGCTCTACCTCTATATCTGCCATTCCTTTCTAAAAAAGCATCCAGATTCTTGACATTTATGGATGTATGAAATTGTTATTTTAACATGCCTTTTGCTTGTGGAGTTAACTAGGATTGGTTTGAGTTTAAATTTCTTATTTTGGCGGGGCAAAAAGGAGCCACAGTAAAGCCCCCCTGTCATCGCTATACCGATCTCGCCACTATAACCATATTTTCTCGCCATGAGGCTAAACGTAGCGCCCGCCTATGTGACTACCCCTAGGCCCTACTCAATAGTCGAAATCAAATTAGATAATCTTCACTCACCTCTCCTTTTTCTAAATTCCAACTGATAGATCTAACTTCATTTTCAAAGTTCCAAGGTAATTTATGTTTTTGATAGGCTGGCGATTCATAGTTTGCAAGCCCTACTCTGAAAGAATTAAATGAAAAGGTTAGAAGAAAGTATTATCCCCATAGAACGAATTATAAGTGAGTTCATCCCTACTATATATAATATTTAATGATGGATAGAACCGTATCAGGGAGAAAAAGACGCGATTGCAAAGTGTTAGTCTCAATCATCCTGGAATTAAAATTTGAGAGCGAAGTAAGGTGCTAAATATTGTGGCTAAAGTTAGGGTAAAATATGCCCCATTTTCAGTCCTCAAAAACCCCACAGAATTACTCACAATTTGAAAAAATTTTCAGCAAATCGATATATTTTTCCATTCTCAATCGAATTTTTTCGAGAAATGTTAATTCAAGTCCCTGTAAGATAGTTGTTATGCGATCCAAAGTGAGGGAGTTTTGTGTAGGGCGCCAGGAAAGCGCTATGGTATCAAGCTATGTGCACAGACTAAATATGCTAAGGCAAATCTATTTTAAGTTCGCTTGTGACATTTCTACCACCTTACCCTAAAGGGCTAGTAGTTTCTAGAAATGAAGTATGATGTCATTTTATTACATAAGCTCATCATTTGTTATAATTTTAGCCGCTCAGTGGAGAAGAGGTGATATAATAACTTTAGTGTTTCGTATGACCTCTCGCAGCATAATATCTTGTCAACAGCAATTAAATTTTTGCTTCTAAATATGGTTGAAATTCCAATTATTCTAGTATATTAAAGGCAGTCGCTAAGAGATATAAAAAATCGACTCCTGATACTACTGTTATTGTGTTTATACCCCCTAATTTTGAGCCCTATTTACCATAGCAGAAAAGGCTGATTTCAGAAAACGGTTTCATTAATGGTTAAATTTCATTATTGTCGTGTTACCGTTAAGGAAGCATTAATCTGGACTCTAGTCGTGATTCAGATTGATTTATCATGAAGCGAGTATTGTGCGAACCAAATTATCGTGAATGAGCGTGAATCAAATGTGCATATCGTGAAATATTTAATGAGGGTCCGCGTGGCGATTTGATTTCCACTAAATTTACAATGATCCACTTCTTCCTATCCATCAATCGCTAGTGTGTCCTCCTACCAATTTAGCGTTTAGTCACTAAAATCACAGCGCATGCAGCGCTACCCCTTCTACTGTACCACCTATAACTATAGCTCATAGCGCCTACAGGCTATTCTACCATTTCAGGCGGTGAAAAGGATTCATTACCACCTCTCACGTCATCTTCATACGTGATCTTTTGTTTTGGGCAAGTGACAATCCAAAAGTGTTAGGACTAAGAAAAATTGAGTGATGGACACTTACTCGTTCAATTTTTGTAGAATTTTTTTTAGTATGGGGTGCCAAGGTGAGACTTTGGATTTTATCATTTTATAATTCTGTGCAAGTGAGGTAAATTAGGCCTTATTAGCAAATATTTATCAGTTTTCAGTATATTCATTTATGCCAATATTTGACACCCCTATTAGGGGGTACGATATGGGACTTGTGGAAATTTTCGATAAGTGTTAAGCTTCAACAGACTTTTTTATTACACCTAATTTATGTTCACTGAAGCAATGCCAATGCCCACATCTCGTTTACTTTTGCAATATTATGAAATTTAATTACTATTATTATTAAAATTTAACGCCAAGTAGGCACACAGGCTGAGTCCGGCCTCTAAGCCCTCTAAAGAGCGATTGGCGTGTCTGCGCAGCCTATTGCCACCAGACATTTCTGTTGTCTATTGACACCTTAATAATCTAACCAGACAGCATGAATTACAGACATTTAATGTTCACCGGTAAAATAATTAAAAGACTGAAAAGTCACGCTGGGGAAATCTCCAAAGGGCGTTGAATGACTACAAGCCTTAATGTCGTTGACATCAGACACCTCCACTTGACGCACAATCCGTCAGGCATGATAACTGTACATCATACAACATATGTTTGACTTTAGCCCTTTTCATATCAGATAACACCCACATAGTAGGTTTAAATCATTATTGAGAGTCATTCTCTGAAACTCCTATCCTGTTTAGAAAAGGAGCTTTTCTACGGACCCTTATTTTCTTTGGGACTTTATAAACGAATATTACCCCAAATTTTTGAACTAACAAGAATTTCCCAATTGATTTCTTGCCTTCCTATGTTTTTTATAGAGAGAATTGATCTTACTCCTAAGGAACAGTATGAAGATAAAGTCAAAAGCAGAGCGGTTGGATGAGACAAGCAACAAACTATGAGTGATTATTCTTTTGAAGTTTTTTCGGTTTTTTTAAAGTCTCTAACATAGATTTAGTCCAGCTGCTAACTATCCAGCCAAAGATCAAGAATCGAGACATTAAATAATCCACAATGAAATAAATTTTATATGTGAATTGAGAATAAAGTGATATTTGCTCAGCGTTAACAAACTTGACACAGTAGTGCTGCACTCAACCTTATTAACTTTAGGCTTAATTTTAACGTTATATAAGCGTGAACTGGAGCCTGGTCTTTTCGCCACGGTATTTATTATTGACTGTACCATCTGAAGGCGAAATTCCTAGGTCCAGTTTAATGTTAGTCAGCACAGCGAGAAAGAGATTTTCAAATACTTTATAGGGAAAAAAGCAGTACTCGAAAATCCATTTAATTCACAGTGATGTACGGACGGAAAAGTCCGAGATCTTTCAAATATAACTCAGTATCTTTCATTGTCTGAGCGCTTGAAAAGAGCCGCCCGCCTTATTTAGGTTTGGGGAAAAAAATGGAAAGTAAGTCACAAACGGCTGCATCCTGGGGTATATAGCATCTAGGCTCTTGATACTTATCATTCTATAACTCAATGAGATCTGTTTTTGTTATAAAAAATTCGGAGTTTTGCTCACGTGCACAAACATTGACCTTTGATATCTTAACAGCGCTAAGTATACGCATAGCTGCCCAACCTTCAATTGACAGCTTGCCTTCCGATTCTTTTTGGCCTTACGTGAAAAAGAATTCATAGACCTCACTTCCAAGAGACAACACTTAAGATTTATCCCACTTATTATCTCTCTTGGCACTCCTGCCATATTTATTTTAGCCATGCCTGTAGGTTACAATTTACAATGAATTTCAATCGATTATGCTAATCTTTACATATATTGGTGACTTACTGGCTCAGATAACTGGACAACCAAATTCTGATTCAGAAAAACTAGCTCACAATGAGAGAAATCTGCTGAAGCGTAAATCTGATAGTCAAACACAAAAACCTTTAAGCACAGCACGGGAAAATTCAAGGCCTGAAAGTATAACTAGGAAAACAGTGCAATCTAGTAAATCATCAATTTCGAATCCAAAATTTTCCGAGACAAAGCTATCTAAAGATGTATCATCGGGGACAAACAAAAAACCACTTGTGTCAAGTAATAGCAAAACTGTACCTGGCCTTCAAAATAGAGAGTCAAAGCAGCCTAAAAAGGGCTCCTATGCTGAAATTATGGCTCGAGGAAAGGCAGCACATGCAATATTGGGTCAAGTAGGCAGGATTACACATAAAAATATCGAGAGGCCGCCATCAAAGCGCGAGCGGGAAGAGAAGAAGACTCTTAAGTCACTTAAGAAAACAAAAACCTCTACCTCAAATGAGGTTCTCCGGAGATTGGATCAAGGAAAACAGCGTAACACTGGGAAAGTCACTCCAGAACCACCAAAACGCATCAAAAAAGCTGCGCTTGCAACCACTGGCTACACGGGTACTGCGCGTCCAAAAACAAGTAGCCTACCTAGATCATCTGGGATGTCAAGCTCGGGTCCTACTCGAAAAGACTTAGATGAAAGGCATAGCTCCTCAAAATCGACAAATAGATATTTAAGTGAAGATGAAGAAGAAGAAGAATATAGCGATGATGATCAGCATTACGAATCCGATCTCTCCGATATGGAGGCAGATGCCTTTGAGGTTGATGAGGAGGAAGAAATCGCAGCTAAAATTGCCCGTCGCGAAGACGCTGAAGCTTTGGCAGAAGAGAACAGGCTGAAGCGTGAGAAGGAAGCAAAACGGAAAAAGCTTGCTGCCATGGCGAAGTCTCGAGGTGAGCGCCGGTATTAGTATATAATGCGATAATAAAGCGAAATAGACTGCATAAAAATGTGGATTCAAAAGGTCTGAGTGAGCGAACTGGTGTTTGGAGTATTTCAATGGATGTTTGGAACTTAATTCTCATCGTAATTAAATAACTGAAAATGATGTTGCATGTTATTACAAATTTACAAGAAAACATCTTAATTATTTCTACCGTTCCTTAAATTACAGAAGAAGAAACAGGTAATTTCCGAAGATATAAATTAAAAAACTACAAGAATCAATATGTTTAAATACATCGTTTGCTGCTATTTTAGTTAAGTCTATAATCGAACCAATTACTTTACTTTCACATCTTGAAATAGAATTGAGATTCTGACGACCTTTTTAATAATAACTAATAGTTACTTGATCCAAAATTACTTTTCAACCCAAATCTTTACAAGGTCCAAAATATAATTTACAAAGGCGCTTATACTAACTGATCCTTCAAACAGTAACGTACCTGACCAAAACTTTTGAACCGACGATCATTTACAAGGGCTATCAAATTTAGTTTAAATCTGTTCTAAACCAGCAATCACGATGTCTAACTTACACATCATGTATTATGTATTTCCCCTCAAGCGCTCGCTACCACTCAGCGTTAGTCTGAATTATAAATTTTCAACACCACAACCACAAGATTTATTCAGTACATTATTTGTTTGGGGACCAGATAGATTTCATAACTGTGTACAATTTTTAATACTGCAATGACAATTTCAAACGTTCTGGCACGTTGAAATTCTGGTGAGTAGAGGCTTCTTCACTCGTGATAGTTGCGATGTCCGAACGATCAGTAAGTGCTGGATCAATACATTCTTACATTGAAGTAGGTTTGTTAGAGGTATCTAGATTATAGTCTGAGATTCATACTCATCAATTAAAGTTGGTTGACTTTATTTAGATCTTTGTATAAAAGCAAGGGTATCGAGAAAAGTTACATTCAAGGTTAGTTAGACCTCTGGCAGGCCAAGTACAGAACACCGAAGTTTCAGCAACAGTATTGGAGATTGAGTCCGGACTAAGAAGGAATTCCTTGCAGACTTGGTTTTGCAAGAGGATTAGAGAGGTTGTCCGCCTAGCTAAGCTTTTGCTGGACTTGAGATGTGGCCACCCCCCCCGGATAATGGTCAATCATGGGCACCGCCAGAAGTTCGGGAAGGATTGGATTATGAGCCTCGTGTAATGGAGCCGCTCTCGCATTAAAACTGTTGTTAGAAGAAAGATTGAGGTTTGTAGAGATGAGGCAGCTTTTAACCCGCCCTCACCACCCCCCCCCGCCCCAAAAAAAATCCAGGCCTATTTTTTTGGTCCATTTAAACCGATCTGTGATCAGCTCAACGTGTCTTTAAACGATGAATAGAATAAAATTGACAAAGCATTAGGGGTTTATGGTTTATGTTAATACTATGGTACTTGCGAGCTCCAAGTAGAGGAGGAAAAGCCTGTGTGAAGATATCGCGAATGGGTGTCAACAACTGGTCAGAAGTTGAAATTTCTCGTGATGTAAAAGGGAGGCCATTTCCATAAAATATTGTTCTCTGATCAAACGCCTGGTTGACTGTATCCTATTTCACAGATCGACTACGCATTAGATGCAATCGGTTTTATGTGGCTCGAGCAAGTATTTATAACTAGAGCAGCACCTAACAACCACCATCCAATATTGATGCTTGACGGCCACGATAGGCATATTGATCTTGATTTTATGCACTGTAAGAATAAAATAAGACGATTTCCATCCTCTTTTTCTTCTACACCCATCACGTATTCTTCAACTTCTAAATTTAGCACCATTTTCTATTACTAGATCAAATTACCGAAAACAGATCATCCTTCTACAATGCCGCTGCTCCAGCAAAGGAAAAGCACTTCATTGAGCTTTAAAATAAATCTAGGGAGCAAGGGCTATATGATCGTAATATTGGATGTTGTTGAAAAGCTACTTGTTTAATACTATCAACACATAAAAGATTCTTGAGTCATTGCCGATTCTCAACCAACCCAAAACTGCAAAGATGCAGATATAGGCTTTATCATCATCTGATGATACTATTCGGAGTCCTAGCAATTCACTTGTTGTTTACAGAATCCACCAGCTTATTCAAAGCTCGAGATCTATGTTGCGGAATGTTTTAACTGCATTTGGGACAGTTGTAAATTGACTTGAGCCAGTACGACAGAAGATGAACAGCAACACAAAATCTGTCAAATGGAAGCTACACTAGAGACTCTACAAGCCTTCCGGCCATGAAAATGTATCAAATTAGATCATAACCAGAAGCTTGCAGCATTGGATGACGTGGTAGTAGCAAATCAGCAGATCTAGAAGCGTGAGGCTAGAAAAATAGCTAAGGCTCGTAAAATAATTGCGAAATAAGCTTTCAACATGAGTCAGCGCGTGAATTTATATTCCTGTGTATAAAATGTTAGGTTTGGTAATTTTGTAGAAATTTACGTGACGTTGAAGTGAGTAGTGTACAGTCATTCAGGTAGGTGGATGAGGTGCGTGGACAGACAGACAGACAGACGGTAAGGAATTAATCTTATGGAATAATCAATTTAGTTGTAAAAGAGTTATCCACTTACATATTGCATCCATGAGAATCTCATCCCTAATCAGGATTAGCTTTCTCTTCACCTATCACTATAATTCCTCAAGATCTGTTATATTGTAATATGAGCTGTTTCGAGCGATGATGACTGTAATAATACAAATCCACGCACGTATTTTTTTCAATTTCTCTTGATGACGTAGCGGTCGGTTAAATCTATTTTGGAAACCCCTGCAGTAAGTTCTATTTTAGTTTCGGTAACTCCGTCAACCAGCTCTAGCTACAGAATAAATCTATT
>PEDP01000198.1:0-33849 GCA_002918395.1 Erysiphe pulchra
CACAGATCGCAAAGCAAAATTGTACGTTGCGTGGCTTCATGGGGGATCGCAGCTCTATTACTACCAAACGGCAGAACTTCGCATTTGATATTGCGAATCTCACTAGACTGTCCCGAGAGTGTAGTTTGTAATATTGGAGCACAAGATCAACTCGCTGATCTACTCCGCCAAATATCTCTCATTATTTGGGATGAAGTTACTATGTAACAAAAAAACGACTTAAATGCGGTTGATAAAAGTTTATGAGATAAAAAATAAAAGTTGGATGTTATGTTTGGTGGGATCCCAGTATTTTTTTGAGGTGATTCTGCCCAAATTTTGCTTCTGGCAATTAGGGGTGATGGAGAAAAAATCGTTTCCGCGTGCATTCAAAGTTAGTCGTTATGGTTAAACATCAAACTACTTTTTTGACCGAAAACATGCGAGTCATTAGTGGGGATTAAAATAAGCGTTTTACTGAATGGCTTGCAAGACTCTCATTTGATAGCAATCTCTACCGACCGATAGAAATCTCTGAGTGGATTCAAACTATTAGTGACCAAAAATGTTCCGGGGGTTTATTTATCCCTAATGAGAACTTGAATTTGGAGGATAGGATGATTCTAACTAGCTTCCTTGAGCGAGTCTGTAAACGAGTTCAACAAAGAAATTATCAAAATTAGAGCGAGCGAAGCACATAAATATTTTGCCTGTAAAAAGTTGAATCTGAAGAATCAGCGGAAAGTAGCAATTGCCCAGGGGAGGCTTTGCGGAGTCTCCAGGCTAAAGGCCTCTCAGATGGAAGATTAAAATTGCAGATATGTATGCCAGTCATGCTTCTTCGTAACTATTACCCCAAGCAGGTCTTATGTAACAGGATACGATTGATAGTAACACGTCTCTATAATTTCTGCATAAGAGGCCGTAGAATCTCAAGAGATCCACGCTTCAATGAAAAAGAACATCTTATACTGTGCGCTACCCCGAGTAGTAATAAAGGACTGGATTTCAATGACGATCAATAAATCGATAAATCACAGGGTCAGACCCTCAATTGTGTAGGTTTCGATTTGACATACTCGGTTTTCACACTCATGGACAATCTTATGTCTCAATGTCGAGAGTTACTGATGTGATTCGATTAATTGTTTTGCTACCACCTGGTGCAAAGAGTACACGAAATTTTGTGTGTCAAGAAGTATTTTTATGACCACCTGCAACAGTTGAATAGATTCAAGAAAAGCTTATGACTCGCTTTTCGATTGTCGATTGTCGATCGCTGTGAGTTGAGCGAGGAAAGTAATTTCAACAGGTAAGCCCTTTAATTGTTGAATGTAGTGATTGAATCGAATTAAACAGAGGCCTTTATCTATAAATGGAATTATTACTGATGTAGAAAACAATTAGCTAAGCACTCATCTTCCACTAACGGCGTTTATCCTTCTTTACGACCTAGTTTCAAACAGCTTCTACTCTTGAAAGTAGCCTTTCTGTGCGAAACCAATAGGATGTCTCATCGGGCGATGATCTGTATGTTGGGTACATAGATATGTGAAGATATAGCTTTGTTCTCTAAAGGCAGCAGTCTTCTTTGTCTACACTTCAAAAAAGTAGAACTAGATATTTCGATAAAGCAACTAGAGAATCTATCACAGGTACCATTCTTTTATTGATTTGTATTTGTAATGTGTGCAATCCTCTACACGAGTGGATCAGTGATAATACTGGATCTTTTTAGCTGTGCTAAAGCTGAAAATAGTGTGAAATTCACGGGCCCAAGTTAATTCCGGTATCACCAGTACGTCTAAGTGGAAATGGAAATACTAGGGTGAATTGCAGCAGCTAGAGCTGAATAGGCTTTTGACACATACACGCAACGGCTTGATCTTTCCGTACTGTGTTAAGCTAGTATGGTCATGGGCAAATTCTTAGCGACGCGCTAGGTGTTATAAACAGCTGCAAAAAGGTGAGGCTTCTCTATTATTAGATGGAATTCTTTATGGTCAATCACACTGTGTTTCGTGGCTCAACTTTTACAAGATTCTACGGATTTATAACAGCAAGCTTAAGACTAAAATGTTAGACTGGGGCGTCTAGGTTAAAGTCAAAGTCAAAGTCAGATTTGTGATTTTGGATTATTAGTAATACAATCCTTCACCTTCTATTCTGAATATGTATGAGATTGGGTACTTTCTATTGGCTTAATTTTGATGGCATGAAGCAGTAAAACATGGTTAAAGTCCGGTTGGTCGCGGTAACACCTATTCCACGAAGTAAAGGCATTTTATATTGATTAGTCTTATAGATGCCATCTAAAAGAAATACCTTATTTGCCGAGAGATTTCTCATAATAGTTTCAGCTCTTTAAGGGTTGTTGAACAGGCAAGAAAGACTTCCGTCTGGGTCACGTCTGAAAGCATGCTGAAAATTCTGCATGACTTTCACATCTAGTAGGGCCTCTATTTCTTAACTATCATCAAACATTTTTCTTTTGTTGGACTTTTTGATATTATTAATGTTCTGACGGGTTGATAAGTTATTCGTATTTTGTTGATTAAGAGCCCATATCACGATTCAAGTCTTAGCCCCGATACTGCTCAAATTCTGGACAGTATCAAATTCTGCCTCAGTCAGAATTCTTGTAAATGAATATGCAGCAATGTTATCTCTAGACTCATGGTTATGTTCTACATTGACAATAATTATAGACCAGCCATCACCATTTTCATCATCTTTGGATATACGGAGATGGAACGGACAATCTTGTCGTAATGTACTGGTACTTCTAACATTAGCTTGACTAATGAGTCTACCACGATGAACACATTGCATAAGTCTATGTTTGATCATGCCACCCGCTTTGTTTCCTTTCCTTTGAGTACATCATATGTTCAAACAATAGTCATTTGCGTTTGCAAAAGATTTTTCGGCTTGTATTGCCTCTTCTAATGAAAAATATGACGTAGTCTTTCACAAGTTTGTACGCGGATTACTATTCATGTCCATTGGTTCATTGTCAATCTAGGGAGGATGGGTGAGTTGTAAGTTTTGAATGTCCTGGATGTCAGTTAGGTAGAAAGAAGTTAGCTTAAACTTCCTAATTAGAGTGTTCTGGTTTGATATTATCAAAGTTAGGACAAATTACTAAACCTTATAAATTTGACGTGTTAACAATATATTATGTTTGAATTTGAGGAGGGAGGCGAGTGTAAATTTTGTCAAGTTTAACGGAGAAAATAAATTCAAAATTGAAGATAATTTGTATATATGTTTTATTAGGATTGCAAAGATAATTGAGTTTCAAAGAAACGCCTACTGGAGTAAATTTCTATATGTTTGATTGTTTTGTTGACATCCATGTTTTTTGTTTATAAAATTTCACAAATTCAAATTAGTTGCTATATCAACGCCAGCATGTATTAAATAGTCTCTACCCCCCTTTAAAAACGCTAATGAGTGTGGTCTGCCAATAATGCAATTGCCATGGATTGTGCTGGAATTTTTTCAAAGATGTCAGATAATACTGTTGTGTATAGAAGCATGAAGTTTGCATTGAGGGAGACTAGATATATATATATATATTGATCATGTGATAGTTTATATCACGTGACAATGGGAAGTCTGCATTTACAAATACCAATCAGAATTTTGTTCCGGGGGGGGGGGGGGTTGTAATACATTTACCGAAAAGGTGTAGTACAAATACCGACTTAATGATTATATAAATGTGCATTAATCAACATGATGTTAGATAACTTCCCACTTCACCTAACTTTATAATTATTACAACATGGAAAATAATTTATTTTTTATTTATTGAAACGTCCAAACAGCGGCAATAGGTCTTTTAACTTTACATGCTGGTACTAAATATCAGTTATGAGTAACTCAGAATTTATGATAATTCTCGTATAGCTCAAGTTGAGTGTATAATTAAAAAATAGGTCTTGGCAAAAGAGACTATCTATTCTAATATAATGAAGTGGCTCCTCCAATTTCGAGTGTTAGTTAAATTTGATTAGTTGAAAGTCATTCACAGTTACCTATCTTAAATATTGCGACCTTGGAGATCAATTATTCATCGACGTACCAAACAAAGAGGACTCGATTCTTTCTAGCTTGATTAAAAAACCGCAAACGCGTGCCGGAAAAGATAATGTAGCGTGCTATAGACGAGAAATGTGAAAATTAAAGAAAGCTCAAAGGTGTACATTGAAGAGAAAAAATTCTAAACTTCTAGTCACGTTTAAGTCCTCATGACGAAGTACGTAAAGCGATTAGTAGAAATTACTTTCAAATTAATGGTTGATAATATAAACTCTAAAAATTTATCGAAATCCACCTTGATTCCTTCGTTACTATTAATTGAGAGGCCTAGGTCTTTAATTAATTTAGTGACTTTATTTATGTTTAATTTTCCTTGAGTTGAAGCTTCTTTGAGCTGTTCATTTACCTATCTTTACTGACCAATTACATAGTGATAAAAGGCCTTGAGCAAAATATCTAAGTATAAGCCATCAAAATACCCCCAACTCCCTCTTAATGTCGTGTTAAATCCTTCGTTTAAACGCTGTGAGCTTTTATACGAGTATAAAAAGGTTGTGACAAGAATTCTGTATCAGAATTTTGAATCCAGTCTCCTCTTCTCCTCCATCAAATTTTTAAGATCAGTTGTTTTGATTTCAAAAATATTATTAACTGGTCTAGGTATTGTGAAAGAAGGAGGCTTGACTATCTTGAATTTCCGTCTCATATCATACATAAATCATCAGTATAGAAAGATTGAATCAAATCTTTCTCATGCAACAACACATATTCCGTGTCTTTTATATGATCCCAATAGTCAATCTTCTCATCTCATGGATACTTCTGTCCTTTAATGTATCTACTCACAATGTGCTTGATCGAAGAGAATTGGAAGAGAAAGGATACGACTGTGGAGGTCAATTTTTCAACGACCAGATGGTCTATGACGCACTTAGGGCTGTTTTATCAGAAGGAATAGGACAAACATTGCCATACTCCGGACCGCTTTATACTAGTGCAATGAATTACGGTCTTTGGCCTATCCTTCCAGTTGGGACAATACTCGTGCCGACTGAATCCTTATGGGAAAGATCAATGTATCGAATAGTCCTTGATAAAAATGGCAAAGTTGTAGATCTTATTGTTTGGCTGGCGAACAGGCAATTCGCTAAGTGCTGGAGAGTAGAAATTTATCAATCGAAACCTTCAATTTATAGCGTGAAGGGGAGTAATGGTTATGAATGTGGCTCTGAGTTTATTCCCAACAGCACCATTACTGAACTTACAAGAATTGTTCCTCAGTATATAGATAAGGAGAATTATAACTCTTTAAAATATAGGGGAAACCTATATAGTGAAGAGCTTAAGTATAATATATGGCCTATTCATCACAAACCCTTTGCACATCGTGGGTCACATAGGTTACAAAATGCTCGGTTATTAAAGGCTCTAAAATCAGACACCTTCTTTATTGTCATGGATTCCACGGGTCGATTAATAGATGTTATTGCTAAGACATTGGCAAACAATCATATAAGATGCATAAGGACAAGAAAATCTCTTATTACTAACGAACTTAGGAGAACGTTAGATAGAATACCAACATCTGGATACATGTGTAATAATGCATATTATGATGATAGTTATCTGCGGGATGTTGGAGAAAGTGTTGAAAGCCAAGCAAAAAAAAGTCCAGAAATTTCTACCAGACATCATCACGTTGCACTATTTCGCTCACCTTGTATCCTACGGACTCTCAAGACTTATAGAAAACCATTAACAGCCGATCCTGGAGTTAAACACATTCTAGCACTAGCACTCGACTTTAGTGTGATGCATGTTTTAATAAAAGATAAACTAAAATTAATACCGTGTGAAAAGGTGATAATTTCTGGTGACAGAGACATTAATGTCTACCGAATGACTTCTCCTGTTATTTCACCCGAGGAGCTCGAGTCGTCTTCAGAGAATGCAGGCAACAATTGAAAACTTTCTCCGTTACTAACTAATCCAGCCACATGTCAGGATTCAGAATTTGATGTTGAAGGTCTTTCCGTACCTAATGTCTTTTATGAAAATGAATAATACCTCCTCTAAGTCATCAAATTATCTCCTAGTTTCAATTTCTGTGTGTTACAAATCGGAAATTTTCACGATGCAGCCTTCTACCAAAGAATGGGTCAAACGCCAAACCTACCACGATGAGCATACCACAGACTAGTCGTAGCAAGAACAGGTCATGGTGACTTTTTGGACAATCACGAAAGGTTCAAACATGTTAATATTAATGAAAAATGAAGCTGTGGTCGTCAGAAATACCTGTGGCATTAGTTAGGCACTATTAGGCGGAAACCGTGATAAAGATCGAGTAGATATACAGAAAGTAGGGAATGAGTGGCTAAATTTTAATCACTCTAAAAAATTTATCTAATATCTACATGCGATTGTTTTGTTCTGAACACCATATCATCTCTTCCCTCAAATTGGAGGGTGACTGTAACTCCTTTAATATCCTGAGCTGCTACGTCTGTTAGACTAACATCAGAACTATGTTCCCAAAGACTTGGATGGTCTCTATAGTTTATTGGGGGTAAGTCTACCCATCGGCCGGCGATAAGTTGTTTCGATGGTTTAGATGTGGTAATACCTGTAAGATATGAATTATCGTCGGATTCAAATTCCGAAATTTGTCTTTCTAAACTATCCTTTTTCTGGTCCGTACTTTTCGGAAGGCTTTGCTTAATTTTTCTCGCAATATTAATTCTCCGCTGTTTTTTGGTCTCATTATCAGTCTTTACACTTATTTCTTGATCTATAGAGGCTCTAGCTTGATGACCTAGTGTAATATTAACTCCAGACAACCCGAAGTCAGATTTTGACGGGAAATCTACATCTTTTTCAGAGTGAAGTAGATTGCTTAATCCAGGTCTTCTCTTTTCTTCCAGAAACTGATTGTTTCTTGAAGATGAAGCAACTTGCTTTCCATTTGTATCAATTATGTTAGTATCAGCAATAGAAATACTCTTAACTCTAGCTAATCTAGCACTTCCCCTAGCAAGCACTGATTTCGCTCGAGATAATGCCCTAAGTCCATCTGTAGACTCATCAACTGTATGAATTTCTTTGTCTTGAGTACATGAGTTTCTTTCCGAAAACTTTTTATCGCCAGTTGTAGAAGTATCGATCTGTTTTCCAATGAGAGATTTTACACCTATTGAAGAATGGATTTTATTATCAATTTCTACGCGACTTTTTTCAATAGCTTTTTCGTTTTGAGTAGACAGACTTTTATTATTTGGAACATATCTTATTGGGTTAAGATTTGTAGGATAGCATTGTAACGATTCATGTCGCGGATTTATTTTGATATCAGCGATACTCTTTTGAAGGTAGGATTCTCTTATAGGCCTCTCAGTTCTGTGATCAATCTGATATTGATTTTGGAGTGTTTTAGAGAGAGAAACACAATGACGCAAAGGTATATACCTAGTATCCATATCTCGAGAACTTGTGGAGTTTAGCTGCAAAGTTCCACAGGAAATTTTTTTGGAAGCAACATGTGGACGACTTTGATCTGGTAATGCTATACCCAAGTTTTCTCGAGCAAAGAATGGAGACTTTTTCACACTTTTTGTCACATTTGTGCCAGATAGGAATGGAACAGGGTTGATAGATTCAATATCTTTTTGGGGGGTTGAGATTCCATTAGTGCCTCTATTTGTATTTAGATTTTGAGAAAGTTTTCTGGATAGGTCATTGTTGTTATTTGATTTGATCTCTTCTTTCGGAAGAACATTAATTGGGTGAATAGGACTTAGCCTAGACCTCTGTGACTTTCTTATGAAAGATGCGCTATCAAGCTGCAAACCCTGTCTATTTTGAATGACAGTATCATTTTTTTCGGGTTTATTAATTGATCCAGCGCTAGAAATATGATTTTCGGTAAATGGGAATTGAGAATCAAAATAATGTTTACAATTATGGCACAATATTGAGTCACGTTTACTTGTCCACGAACACTGCTGACAGTAATGACGAGCATCTTGATTATTTTGGCCTATAGTATCGTGAGTTTTGATACTGGAAGCTAAACCAGGTGGCCTATTAATACCGTGCTGAGCAAACAAATCACGAACACTTCGTCGACGTATTGTGGATGTTGTAGAAATAGAGCTTTCAGATCCTCTCTTTCGTAGAATTACCTCTTCTTCGTGTTTCAACTTTCTAAAATCTTCATTAGATAGATCTGGCAAAGGGGTAGAAATATGGTTTGCTGAAATGATTTGATTGTTTGTGGAGTTATGCTCCTTCAATGAAGTATTTACGTCAGGACTAAGACACGTTACTCCTGTACTTTGAGAAGCGATTTCGTAAGTATCTATCCATGATGTAGATTCATCATTGTGTATCCTTATTTCAGGTACAACCAGAGTTTCCACTTGAACCTTTTTGTCTTGTCTTTGTCTAGCAGTAACACTATCATACTGTTTGTCAATACTAGTATTGAATGTACTGATTCCAGTATATGAGTGAGTTACTTCGTCCTGTGTTTCCTCATTAGGCTTTGCATTACGTTGTGCCGGCTGGGAGAAGCGCTTTGCGAGACGACGACCAAATCTTGAATATGAGCTTTCACGACTATGGTCCCGTTCATCCTGTTTATTTACAGGGGAAATAATTTTTGAAAGACCTTGTAATTGATATACACGCGAGGCAACTGTTCCTTGATAAATGGAATCCAAATTTTCCTTCAGAGGTCGCACAGAGAGATGTTTTGAGGTTGGAATATCACAAGATACTTGATCATTTCGAGTGGATAGTGTGCGCTGAATCATATCTATTATGTTCCCTTGGTTCCGACATCGGATTAGATATTAATGGTGTACATCTGTAGGATAGACGATTTAAGTGAATTGTTTTTTGCGGAAATGGATACAATTTTTTCCAAGTAATCTGATATAGTGCTCCGATAAAAATCTAGGTAATTGTAATAAGTAGGTTACGATAAGGCGTATGAAAAAAACGAGTCAAATATAATATATAGAACTTAAATGAGAAATAAAGGAGGTAGGTGCTACTGAGGGGGTTATATTACGTACTGGCATCGTATTTTATTTTACATGAACATATAGAAGATAAATTTCTCACTTGTGATTACTAGCTTGATATCTTTTTTTACATTATTAAGTCATACAAGTTTTATCTGAGTGCAGCTTGCAAGCTTTCTAGTACCTATTTTCTGATTAGAACCAATATGTAGCCCAAAGTAAATCACTTTCTTACCTCAACCTCAATTTTAGCTTCTGCAACACCTTGTTCATTCTCAGCTCCACTTGCTTTTTTTTGAGCATCTGCGAGTTCGGAACGAACATTTTCTAAGCTAAAGTCCTCTAAAGGATATCCTTCAACTGCGTTGATACTCAATTGTGAATCGGGCTGAAAAACTGCAAATCCTCCAGACACTAAAATATAAATTCAGCTGGTTATAATGAGCTTAGGTGGTTTGTACCCACAAAAGAATTTCTTGCTACCACCACTCTCTTCAATAATTTCGACAATTCCTGGTTTGAGTTGTTCAATTGAAGGTACATGATTTGCAAGCACACCCATTTCGCCACTAACTGCTGGAATATTGACCTGGACTACATCTTGGGATTTGAAAATGGACTACAGGCACTTGGTAAGCATACTATCTTGCAGCACTGACATGTGTATCATTTATGAATTGTTTTAGAGTTGAGATTCATTCTACATATTTTGTTGAATTTGGAACTGGAGCAGAGATACCTGATGTGGAAGAGCCAGACTTAATTTGATCTAGCAAGATATCAGTTGATTTTACTCAAAATCAAGTCCCCAGCAACTAACCTTATCTGCTACGGCTTCGGCGTAGCATCTCCGCTGATGGGGGCCAGGGAAAGCTAAGTTTCTCGCCAGTAGGACTTTGCGGGCACATCGAAATGATTGCATGGTGAGTATTTAACGCAACGGTATTTATCAAGTGACTAAAGTGTATATCTATAATCCAGAAGAGACGCTAGGCTCTGACCAATTATTAGTAATCACTAGCTATCGCTAGATTCTGCCAAGATCCCGCTTCATCGTTCAATAATAAATTGTCTCTTATAACGATGCAATTACTTATCCGCTAATGCTAGTCGCGAGAATTCCCGTTTCGAGGGTATATCGACATTTTCCTATAATTTTAAAATGTTTTAAAAAGGGTTTACGTTTCATATGAATTTTTAAGGCTAGTCTTTAGTTGGGTAGAGAAGTGTAGAGATTTGAAAAAAAAGATAAGCCGCCCACGATTTCACGACCAATGCCCTTTGGCTCAGTCAAATTTAATCCAAACCAAACAGTAGGATCTTAAATCCGATACAACATTTAGTTGTACATTTTATGAATTTGTTTTTAGAATGTATTAGGTATTAGTAGATACTGTGAATAAGTACATCTAATAGATAGCACTTAAAAAATAAACACTATTACAACTTGCGCTATTAAGTCTAGGCCCACTATATCGCGTCGCGTAAAATTTTGAAATGACATTGCAACGTATCCACCATTTTAACCTGCCAGAAATACGTCGATAAAGATATTTCGGAGTATGTGCATGGTGAAATTAAAGGGAAAATTAAGTGTAATGTTTTGTTCTTTTGTGTACATTCCCTGTAACTATCTCGTTTTAAATCGTTTGCATTGCCATCACATACTTTACACCTTTTGGTGCCCAGATGGATGCACTCTGTAATTTCTGAGCAGTGAAGTTGGAGTTAGCGGGAGGATATGGTTGTCCAGACACATTCAAGATCAAGCAACTCCGTCGATAAATCAGCGAAAAACTTTTGGATAAAACTGATGTTTGAAATCAACCTAATGATATTTATACGGCATAGGTAGAGAAATTTGCAGAATTCGCCCCCAACATGGAATGGAGATGAGAGATAATCTTGTGCGTCGAGGTGAGCCTCAGGCGACATAGATTTCAACTCGCCTAGCAGTTCCTCAGACCAATCCTTCTTCTGCCTTGCAAACGTCTACCCAGGCGGGTGTTGATTGTGAGGGCGATACCACAATGTGAGGTATGAAAATTGACTTCCAAAAGTTAACCGAGTTAATCGCATCAAATAGCTAATTGAATTAAATGAATAGGGTCGAGAAAAAAGATCTTTACAAAGGGCTGTAAGAGTTTAGCATTTTCTAAATTTCTCATTATGCAACTGAACTGTATTGATGCTTAAATTACATCATTTGCGAACTATATCTAAACCCCTGTATTAATTTCTCTCCCTGGCTCGGCAACGCCGTTCAACTACTAGCGAGAAATAAGCAGACGTCAGAATCTACATCAGAATCTACGAATATATCGATAGAGGTTTTGTTCTATTGTTGGAAAGGTGACGTAGTCTGAATGGCATTGGGATTAATGAGAAGGGATGATGTCACAAATAGAGGAAGACCCGACATAGTTGGGCTCTTCACGCTTAGTCTTTTATCTTTCAAGACAATTCTAGTTCGTCAACCATTAGTTTCTGTCCTTATCATAGGTTCCAAATATCATTAGTTGTCAATTTATATCATCGGATTTCCTTAGATATCCTTAATTACTATTAGCCAAGTCACCAGTTACCTTTCATTAGTCACTAAGAATCACCCATTATCAATAGTTACCCGTCGCCCTCAGTCACTGGCAGTCACCATCCGATATCAGAAACAGTTTAGCCTTAAATTGTGAACCTGCATCATGAAAAGGGCCCTTCTATAGAATATCGTGAGATGAATTGCTCTGCCTTCGTAAAGAAGTCACTAAGTTACCTGATCCAAATCCATTTTTCATTAATTAGCTACATGTCTCTCCGTTTCAATCGGGCATCATTTGAAACATTTGGTGCATCTTGTCCTAACCATGACAAGGCGTCGGGCCTTGGGGCCTCTTTACCTGACCTGTAGTGTAATTTAAAGGGCGGGAGACTATCAAGAAGATCTTTCCGCCGAATTTTACGTTTAGATAGAGTTCTTTTAGTTTTAAAATACTGTAAATTTTTAAGGTCAGTAAGGATTTCCATCAGCTATTGGAGGTTCACTATTTCTGGTCTCCAAAACTCAATAGCTCTTTATCAAGAATATCATAGTTACATTCTGCTGATCAAAGTTTCTTGGAGAAGTAACCTAAAGGTCTCAGTAGCACTTCGACATCTATTTATGGAAAATAAACTCCCATCTTGAGCAGTCTATTTCGAGCACTTTTTTACGCTCAGGATCAAAAAGAGCTAAAACGGGTGCTGTTACGATGCATTTTTAAAGTATTTCAAATGCATAACGTACATTTTGGTCTTATTTTATATCACTATTTTGAGGGAACTCTATTTTAGTATGCCCTTGTAATGAAGCACTTATGTGGCAAAATCTGACATTAAATACTAGTAAAAGTTAGTAAATTTCAGAAAATCACTTATCCAAATAGTAATTCCCATTTTTCAAATGCTTCTTTCTTTTCTGGGTCAACAGAGTCGCCTCTACCAGCTGTAAAAAGAGACTCTAGATACCTAACTTCAGTCACAGCAAAGTTACATTTTTTAAGGTCAAGCTTCGTTTGTAAATCACTCAAAAATTTAAAAACCTGATTCAATTTTTCATAATGATCTCCTTTACTGCCTTTACTCATCACTTCAAATAAGAGTATCGTTTAAATAGGCTGTACAAAATCGGTCCAAATAATCACGTAAAAGATCATTGATTTATCTTTGCCAAGAAGCAGGGGTACCACTGAGTCCGAATTAAATTATAAACCACTTGAAGAAACTAAATCGTGTTTAGAAAGCTGTTTTCCATTCATACTCTTCCTTAATGCGAATTCTATGAAAGTCTGCACTTATGTTAATCTTAGTATACGATCAGGCATTTGAAAGAGCCTTAAAAGTTTCCTTAACGAGATGAAGAGGATATCTGTCTTTCTTGCATATAGCATTTCATGCTCGGTAGTCGAAGCAAAACCTCAGACACCCACCCGGTTTCCTAACAAACAAAACGGGAGCGTCTCCTGGGGAAGTGCTGGCTCTGATCCAGTAACCAGTTACGATCAAGAAGATCGGAAATTTCTTTTCGCAATCAAAAAAGTTCATCTCTTGATATGCTGTTAATGGCCCTTTAGGAAGATCTTTTATTATTTCTTGTTCATCTTTTTCAATTTCAATTATAATATCAATCCCAAGACGATAGGGTGGAAGATCTCTTTCATTTTTTCGATTGTCTTCGAATGCTTTAAAGTGATAATTTGCTTCCTTAGGAAGTCTTGAAATTATTTCTTCTCTTATGAGTATCTTTTCAGGTCTAAGTATTATATTAATTTCGTGAATCGAGGCAGCGAAAGTTAAAGATGCTTATTGTTCGATTATTTCCCATGGTTTGCGGAATCGTCGATTGTTTCCCATTGTTCATGGCATCGTCGATTGTTTCCCATGGTTTACGGCATCGTCGATTGATATAGGCTGTAACTCTGTATGTTACATCATAGAAACAATTACACGATTTTCCATCGATCCATGTGTGTAAACAAGATGCCCATCTTTCTTCATATTAAGTTTTCGATCTCGAGTTCGATAAACGATATTGTTGAATCTCATCCATGGTTCTCCCTAGATCAATCACATCATGGGTCAGTCCTTAAATGATGTAACCGCAAAAACTTTTTGCTTTCCATCTAGGTCAATTTCAGCCCAACAGATTTGGTCAATGATAATTTTGCGATCAGTTTTGGGGTTTTTAGCTATTCTTAATTCTTATGGATATATTTTAATGTGCGGAAGATTCAGTCTTATAGCTATATCTAAACTAAACACAAAGCAAATAGTATCACCAATCTCTATAATTACAGGAACAGAGGTCAAATTGATTACTGTAATATCAAAAAATGGTTACTATCTAATCCTGTAGTCCTCAACTTGTTACTCAAATGTTATTTTGAATTTGTCCCCTTTTCGACCTTCACTTCTGGCTTCTAGGAGTTGTCGTGTCCGAGGTGATGCATTTCTTAACGCTGCTAACAAATTCAGATTTAAATTTATATCTTCAGAATATAAGACTTGAATTTCTTTAGTGCTGTTTGTTTATTAAGCATCTCTATATCAACCATTGATTCGTGTATCTCGGAGTAATGATATTCGGTTACTGAAATACTCGATCAATAAGATAGATTCAATTAATAATGTTTCGGATGACTCGAGGGTTTATGGTATTTCAGACTATAACACAGCAATGATGAGATTTTTGAGGATATGTTGTGTGATCAAATGATGTTTATGGAAGCAGAACAAGCTCAAAGAACATTCGGGTTTTATCCTAAAAATTCTACAGATACAAGTTATAACTAGAGTTCTAATTTATGTACAAATAAATCTGATATTCTATAATATTCCTTGACTTCCATAGAAGCAATCAACGTTGATTAGCTCCATCATAATCCATATTTTTCCAGCTACTTTGGCAAAGCCAAAATGATCGTCGGGGGTTTGTTGTCCGTAAAAATACGAAATAAGCCTTTACAAACAGCTCTCATTCATGTCCACAAAGGTAAATAATCAGAAAAGGGACAATGTTAAGTATCCTGTCTCGCGATTCTATTGGCCATAAATATGGTATTATGATACATGTGTTAGAACACATGTTAGGCATGATATTAAAAGAGAGTTTCTAAAACCTTTGCCTATACCCAAATGATTTCATTAAGAATTTTGCACAGACTCCTTCATGACTGATTTTTCTGCTGAAAAGTGGTAGTCTAGCTATATGATGGTGATTATAGAAGAAAGCTGATTCTCGAATGGATATGACATGAACGTAGAAGCTTGTTCATCGCTTTTATAGATTCCATGCATGGGTTTTCCTGGGCTATATAATATCAGATTGCGAGTAGTACTGGGTTGGAGATTTTGGGACAAACGACGGGCATTTAACAGCGACTCTTGACAGTTTGCCATTGATAGTGCCACTGAAGTACATTACGGGATCGCAACTTCCTTACATAAGCGCTAACAGATTAGTCAGACTTGTTACCTTTATCTCATTGGCCCTCACTCAACAATAGAGATTAGATTCTTCACTTTATGGGTACCAGCCATATCCCAGCTATTTCCTAGCTTATAGCACCAAGTAATAATAACAATTAACAATTCCTGACAATCCAAATAGATGCTTTACTGCAAAGGCTTTTAAGAGGGCCAAGCGCTCGCTTAAACTTCAATGGCATTGCAACAGCGGGTGCGGAAGGTACTGCAATCTGAAGTATCTAAAATATGAGACTGTGTGTGACTCAAATTATAAAAAAAAAAAGCCACTACTAGACCTTCCAAGAAGCAAGCTTGCATGGTTGACGTGCTAAATGTAAAATCACTAGAATTAGTTCACCCCATGTGGTAGAATTAGATGTATTCCTGTTATCGGTGTCCTTGTTCGTTTCCACGGTAGTCTTCAGGACCAACACTGGTCAGTGCGTTAAGACTTTGTACAGGACCTATCCAGGTAGGCACTGAATAGTTTATGCGATATTTATGAAAAACAAAGAAAATGTTACATAACTAATACTAATATTTGAGAATAAACCTTGTAGGGATAGACAAGATTTCAAATAGTGAACATACTGGAATAGGACAACAATCAAACTGCTTTATGGGGATACTCAGTAATATTCATCACATCTCTGTGTAAATCCGAGAGGCAAAAACAGTAAAGGTCGCTTCACTTCACAGTAGGATTTTAGTCCTGTAGAGCAAGTTACTTTCAATCACGGTTAGTACTAATGTCAAAAAATAAAATAATTACTCACAGAAACGCGTGAGAAATTATTTCTACTTAATTTTGAGAAATATCTGTAATATAGATAGAAATGAAACAGTAGATATCTTACAGAATCTAAATTTAATTTACTTTTTGTAAAACTAAGTGAGAAGATGGACTGGAACTCTATAAAATAGTAAAGTGTAGTCGGTGGAATTAACTCGATAAGAAACCAAGGTAATTCATTTTCAAAGTGACGGCTGTCGTGGACTTTCAATGAACTTAATTGGAGAATAATAAGAAGCCCACGCTGGATGCTTGTGGTACAAAAGATTATCGGTAAGGGATAATCTTACCGTAATTAGAAAGAGGAGTTAGAACTGAATTTAATGATTTATTTCGTTACATTGAGCTTCTACATGTTCGAGGAATTCATTAGTCATAGGAGATATCTGTATCCTGAGATATGCTAAATACTTGTCTCTTCAATTCCTTTATGGCATGAGATATCTCTTATCGATTACTACATTTGCCCATGTCTTTCTTTTTCAATCTACTTTTATCTTTTCGTGTGAGGACTATTCGGTTTTCCAATACTAGTAGTAAATAATTAGGGAAATCCATGACCTTATTTTCAATATGCCAGTGGCGATAAGAATCGAAAATTAATAGAAATTTATCTTCTAGAAAGATATCTTAAAGTTTATGAATGTAGAGAAAACCTAAAGTTGTAAAATCGGAGCAGGGAGTTCCCAACGAGAAAGATTTCGAGTAGGGGGTGATTAATTTTTTTAGTCGTTCCCTTTTGTTAGTAAGAACGAGAGGCTCAAAGATGCAGTCTCCTAAGCATGATGCCTCTAAATTGCTCAAAAGTTGATCAATTCGATTAAACCACTAATGTTGGTCAATCTCATCAATTGAGATGTGAACTCTTGTTGAAGGCGAGGTCTCAAATTATGCTTGCACGGAAGACCTCAAAACTCTTGTGCACAGAACTCTCGTCGTGATCATATGCTTCGACGAGTTCAATTTGGTTTTGAATGTGGGTGAGCGCAGTTTGAGTAGCCAAACTAATCATCCGATAGAAGTACTCTTTTCGGACCAGGTAGGGTACCCTCTGTTTGGCTATGGCTAAAGCTTCAAAAAGCTTCTCAAACTTATTTTTAATCCAAAGATAACAACGTCCAAAACTTGCCCGGTAGATACTCGGAGGTATCTCTTGAGTTCTACATAGGCGCGTTGAATTCTTGAAGTGATCCACATGCTGAAAAACCTTTTAATATTAAATATTCCACCATATTTATAGCAATGTAAGCTAGAAGCATAGCAGCTAACTGTAATGATACCAAAAAGAAATGTATCCAACATATTGAAATTTTTGCTACCAAGACTTAAGATTGGTAGACCTGGCTCCAAAGTGAGACTCCATGTCAATACCACAACTTATAAACTCTATCCTATAGAGTCATCAGTCACTTTTAAGTTAGTTGGATATCGATAATCGTGGATATTTCTCCACATCTGCGACTAGCCTATTTCAATTATCATTTAATTGGGAAGTCAAATTGGAATTTACTACCACACTCCAAAAACCGAGAAACATTTTCCTCTGCTCCTTTTGTGCATCCTCTCTTCCTCGGTATCCATGCTAGATATCCTAAAAGCGTTTGCAGCTTTAGATTGGATATTTTTGATATATGCTAACGGTAAAGGACTTAGGGCACAAAAGAAAAAAAATATTCGAATGTATCCATTAGCGCTAGCTATTTTTCCAGTTATAAGTTATACATGATTTAGATTTTGTGAATTTGACGAGCAGCAAAGGTATAATGTTCCTCATTTTTCTGACTAAGAAAGCAGAATGCAACGGTAAAATTCTTATCTCGTGCATTTATACTAATAACAGGTAGAAGTGGCTTGTTAAACATCATTTTTCTACCTTCAATCATAGTTCTAATCTGAATTAAAAATGTTGCTCACCTATTTGTCTTCTATGTACAATCTAAAAGGAGTATGTCAGGGTTTTTATATAGTAAAGTCGAATTTTTCGGATGGAAGAAAAAAAGGTTACCATTTATTTGATAGACTTTCGCTTGATAATCAAACCTTTCCATATTCATCAAAAGCTAATAGCAAAGCTTCAGAAGTATTTAAGCCGTTAAGGTTTTTCTGTCTCCATTTGGACCGTTCGTTCCAGACGTTTCAATCAAAAACTTTGTCTTGTTATTGCCGTAACACAGTGAAAATCTGTTTCATTTACTCATTTTGTCGCCTCAAAACATGATGGGAAAGAGCAAACTCTGATAGTTCATGGGTATGGTTTTCTACTGAAACAGTTGGTTGCTGGCCGCCACTTGTTAGGCAAACATTTGCCCGCCAAGGACAGTCTGTGTTTCGAGAACGTAAGGCATGATTTGTAGCCAAGAACTTTTGTTGTTCGTGCCTATCGCAGGCGAGTATATCGTCGCAAATTCTTAACTCTATTGTCAAAGATAGGCTGAAGTTTTAAAATAGCATAGCCTTCTGCAGCGGCAAAGGTGTTTATAGCTTCAAAAGTTAAGTGTATGGGTATCAGGTGAGTAGTGCAAAGGGGCTAGATAATTAGTCTGGCCCTAAAACTTAAAATTAAAATCTAAATGTTAGATTAATTTTGAGGAATAGAAGATAAAATCAAAATAGCCCTTTCGTTTGGTGATGATTGAATATGATCGTAAAGTGTGCTCGATTTTGCCGATCAGATTACCAAATAGCGAAATCTTTTCCTCATATACACGAAGATTACCCTCGAGGAAGTGTGAAATTTTGATCATGTGATATAGAATATCGATGTTTTTTCTCGAAGATTTGATTATCCTATATTTCCATCTTATATAATCTAGTAAAAAGTCTATTTTGGCCTTAAAACACCTTAACATATGAGCTAGACTATCGAATTTAGTTCGTGTATGTCTTTTTCCAATGTCAAAAATCAGAGATCGGAGGACGATTGAATCTAGCTCTCGAGCCTAGTCTACATTTTATAACACGCTTTGCATATCACTCCAACGCCTTCTATCTTCGCGTCAGCACTAAGTGCGATCGATCTGAGATTTCCATACGGTCTTTGTCGCGAGGCCGAGGCCTGGTCTACTTGATGGAGTATTCAATTTTGTGGGATAGCTTCCACTTGGTGGCTAAATTTCTAAATAAATAGCCCTAATCTATTCTCTCCTCTCTGTGTACAAAATTTTTGCACATGTAATGTATCTATTTTTTGCACCTTGCATATATAAGATATACTCAAAATAGGAAAAGGTTTTTATTAACCCAGAAATTCTCCTAGCGAAACCTTAAAGTCATTGGACTCTTTAAAATGGAGGCGTTTCGCCCATGGGAAACCGGGCCGAGGACCATCGAAATTTCGCCAGGCTCAAAGACAAATGGCAGAAGAGAAAAAATTATTCGTTTCATCCCCGAGCCATATATCGCTTTGCTACCTCAGCTCACTTCTTCGACCCGTCCGATTGGTTAGCTGGGAGACCAATGATAACACACACTGAGTGAGTGACTCAAGTCTGCCTTTATCCCCGGATGGATCAATATTTGTTTGCCCTCAAGTGCCAAGGAATCCTCCAAAGATCTCATCACACGTGGATGAGGAGATTGGAGGGGATAGCCTTTAGTTTCTTATTCCAGTAAAGTTATTCTAATTCTTTGTTATACTTTGTGAGAAGGCGTAGCTGGCTGAAACAACCAACAGAAAAAAATACACGTATTTATGAGGGTGTCAGTTTGCATCTCGCTGCATGACCTACGGGCGCGTGGATTAGATGGATGGTTACATACTCGCTCGGCTTTATTCGACTCTGATCTTTGCCTCGGTGCAAAGATAAAGCCTTCATTAATAGCAGTTCCTCAATCTCATAATATTCAGTCCATCAGTCAACCCTATCGACTGATAGAAAAAAGACATATAGAGGTATTAATGAAGGTGTCTCTCCACACAACCACAGATTTTGATCATGAGACAGTAATAAACACGTACATCAAGAATATGCCTTATGTGTGCAAACATTAACATAAATAATTTATGCGTTTTTTGTGATCATTTCACTTCTACATGCAAAACATATATAACCTTGTGCCAGCACGCTATTGCCGAGATCTATCCTATCGGGAGTGAAAGAAAACCAGTTCACCGTCGTAAACTTTCTGTTTCCGTGAAAGACACGAAAAAAGACACAAAATCTAGTCATCGCTCATCGACTTTGTGTACTACAACATGACTCGAAAAGTTCACGTGACTACAAATTTATGCCCTCTGCTCTGTTCATTGATTGCTTACATCAGACATATCTATGCTGAAACTATTTTATGTCTTTATTGCTCTCTACTTCATTCGGCTGAATAGCACAAAGAGTCAGGCAACGGATAGTTAGTAGGATCTGCTAAGAAGGTGGCAACAACTTTCTTATCTGTACCGAGTCAAGTCGACATTGATTGTTTTGTAAGCGATAAGCGAGCGCGATAAGGTCAATTGCGTTTGCTCTGAAGTCGATCCTTGCTTCTTATTCTTCTATCGTGTCTAGTTACTTGTCACGCCACCAATCGGCCAATGAGTAGACTGAAGATATTTGTAACACACTGTGGAAAAATTGGCGAATTCAATGACCTTAGCAAGTGCTTGTTAAAAGGAGAAAATGAGGTATTATTGAACTTCCCTATTTTAGCTGAGCCCATCACGGTTGATATGTGTTCGTCGTTGGTGTGGCAACGCAGCATGTGTGTGGCTTCCAAGGTCTTGGCTGTCAGTGGCGCGTGCGCGTGCGCATGCAAGTGAGGATGGGTTTTTTCTTTTGTCCCTGCATTTCTCCACTGCTACACATTACATAAAGCCTGCGTGGATTTAGTATCTAAATAACGTCTCTCTATCCGGCTGTGCTCGTTTGTTTTACTCCGTCCAATACTCGCCAATAATGAGGTTGTTTTCTGAGTTTCTGATGGTCAAATACTTCCAGAAATAGCACTAAATATTGAAGACTAGCAAATTTCAGGTACATGTCAGCACTGATTTCGTGATCTTTGAATGATAAGTTGTGGCAAACCCCTCCCACCAAAAACAAAGTTATATGTTTACTGCCCTGCCCTGCCCTTCTGAGCTAGCTTAGTTTTACTTTGCTCAAAGTTCAGACCTATAAAATGTGGAATATAATATCTTAAGTATTATCTTAAGTATTGTCTTAAGTATTATCTTATGTATTCAATGCCCCATAAAAGCACCTCTTCAGCTGCGTCAAATCCATACAAAAGAAAGGGCTAGATCCCTGCTACAGCCCTGGAATGCTGGCAAAGACCCATAGCATAGATATAGATTTAGGCTTCTTATTCATAAATGCCTGGATCTAGGAGTGTAATAATATTTACACAGTAATAATACGTACTTACTCCACACGAGCCTCTCTCCCAAGCACCAAGCATCGCCAAGCATTGCAATCTGACCAACAGAAATCCCTCTCTCTCTCCCTCGGTCATTCTCTCACTGACCGAGAGACTGACTGCTTGCCTGGCCGACGGACGGTTTCTTCCACTTCCCTGCTGCTGTTATCAATCTTCGCTCTTATGCTGCCTCCCCATCGCCCTGCCAACCAGACTAGGCTAGTATTGGCGATCTCTTCTGACATCATCAACGTCATTGATCCCCACACCCCAGCAGATCATATCGTGACGCACCCAATCCCTGCTCCTGCCTTCCCCTCATCCACCAAACGAATGCTGGCAGCGCCGAGAAATAAAGAAAAGGCTGCACTTTAGTCGCAACTTAATTTCTACAAACTAGTCCCTCACTGCTGCTGATTGATAGTGGCATATTATTAAATATAGTCCTCCTCCTCCTCCTCCTCCTCCTCTTTTCGCCCGTTCGATCAGTTTTGCCCCTGTTGCGTCCATCATCCAATCTCCCTCCGAAAACAACAAAAAGTACACACGTACCTCCCTCACAACTAAAACAACTCTCCTATTTAATATTAGTCTGAGAAAAGAAGACCAACTAATTTTGAAAAAAAAAAAAAAAAATTACATAGGTTAAGAAAAACAGTAGCACTGCAGCTTCCCTACCCCGCAATTTCAAAATCTCCTCGCTTGTATCCCACCTTAAGTTGTTAAACAAACTGTTTACCTGCGTATCTTTGTCTCCAACTGTCTAGAATCTGTCTGATTGACTGACTGACTATCTAACTGAGCGGCTGCTTGTGTGCTCACACATCTTCCTCTAGTCCCACCCAACTTAGACTGGACTGTTTGCAGCTTCCGAGATCACGCTCGCACATCGTCAAATATGAGAGGTACTAACTTATAACACATCGCCTACGGGCTCCTATCGATCTCAATCTACTAGCAATTTCATTTCTACAACTGGAGTCTGAGTGCTCATTTTCAAATCTTCACGAATTCTACCAACTTTTCACGATTACCTTCTTTCTTCTATCTATTCTTTCTGTGAACTACTTGCTCCTGTAGCTCTCTGAACTTCGTCAATAGCAAAGTCATTAAGGCTTTTGTATTATTTTATAACCGCCGTTTCAAATTTCTTCTTATAAAGTCGCAGAATATAAGTCTTGCAATCAGATGGGTCTCCGGAATGTTTTTCATTGGTGGCCACAACCAGCTTCCATGATTGCGCGTGATGACAGTTTAATAGCTGATCATTCAATTGAACTATTCGAATCACTAGAATCTACACCAAAAGCTGCTACTCTCGAGTTTCGTAGATCAGATATCAAACCACAGATGGCTCGGAAGTACTCTTCACTTCTGACTAAAGCCATAAATGGACCTATTATTGTTGCTCCTGAACCTGAAATTGAAAATTGCTACACTTCTCCACAACAGCCTCGGAAATCTATCATTAAGTTTGCTTGCTCTGGACCTCAACCTATTAAGGTCCCTGGGCGATTAGATACTTCAAATCCTCCTCTCGCTTCTAGTGGTCTTAGTTCGACACGATCATCATTTGGATATTCTTCAATTTTGAGCAGTAAGATGACAGAACAAACGAATAAGCCCGTCTTGACACCATCAACGACCAGATCTTTATCTCTAAGCAGTAGTTCTGATCTATCTCAAGCTACAGGATTTTATGAGTTTGCAAGTGAAGAAATAGAAGAAGAAAATTGGATTCGTCAGGACTTGAGTCTCCTTACGTCTAAGCTGACTATTAATGACTTGTTAAAGAAGGAAAATGAGATACGTCGCCTTGCCAGTGAGGTTGAACAAGAGGAATTAGATGAAGTAGATGACAATCAAGATGATTCTGAGGTAGAAGAAGAAGAAGAATGTGATGATTTCGATTTCGATTATGATTCATCTGATGTTGGGAATGAGACCGATAACGAGGCTGGCTTTGCAGATTCAGACGAAAGTGATATTGAAAACGAAACTGAATTCTGGACACCTGGAAGAATAAAGTGTAAGACTAGCATTCGTCACCTTCCTGGTTCGGATTTTCCCAGTATCATTACGTCGGCGCATTACCGTTCCGGATCAAACTCCTCTACCGACTTCCCACCATACGAGCGTAACGTTTTTATATGCAAACGACGTCGACGAAAATTGAAAAGTATACGAACCGGATCTCCAGACTTGCCGGATAGTACCGATTTTGTTTGTGGTACTCTTGATGAAGATCGACCACTAGAGGAGGCATATCTTTCATGTTTAGAGGCTCGGAAGCAGGCCCGACATAGGTTAACACCCCAAGATATAGATCCTAGCTTTCCTACATCTGATACCGAAGATGACGAAATAAAGAACGAGTACGACTTGAAAAACTCTGGTGAAAGGCATAGGAGACGTTACAGTGGAAAATCAGAGTCTAAAAGTGGCAGATTAAGCCGAACACTATCTAGGAAGCGGAGCTTAAATAGTTGTTATTCCCCTAAAAAATTACATTCTCCTCCTCCTAAGCATCATCTTCGGTCTCCAGCTCGAAAAACGTTCATGAAGTCACCCAAAATTTGTTTTCTCACCACACAGTCTGTTGTGATTGGCTAGTTTTCACCTCTAAAAATGGTTTGCGAACCAGAATAGTGCATTGGTATTTATCACCTTGCTCAGGGAAATGTCTAGTATTTGTGTTTAGTTTGTTGGAAATACAAACACACACAAGTGGTTTAGATGAACCACTCTCTTCATGTAAATTATTATCAATCATTCATTTTATTAGTAATCTTAATTAGATACTAACATAACTAACACAATATTATTCATTTACATAAACATCCAACTTTAATATGTCGTATAAGTTCCTCTCTCACTATATCAAGGTCATTTTAATACTACGCTGTGAAGGTCTACAAATGATTCCATTAACATCAACCATTGGAGCCATAACTTTTCCTCTTGGGATTTGATCAAGGACCGACTGATAACACTGCCTTCCCCTACACCCGGTACAAAATATCGGGGGAATTTTTAAAACTTTTAATAAAATTTATTTGAAAAATTAGGTTTCTTTATTTTCAAATTAAAAAAAAAGTGTAGAGAAAGAGTTTAAGGATAAAATGAAGTGTTTTTTTTAATTCAATTGGAATTTCAGGTAAATAATCCGAAAATTAAAAATATTGTACAATCTCAGGACATATAACAGGCAAGTAACTGCACTAAAATAGTGCATGGTGCGAAAAAAAGGAAGTTGTAAGTTGAGCTAATCATGCACTCAGAATGGTAATTAAGTGGGAATATATATATATATTCCTGTAATCTGTATCACTCTGTCTAGCACCACTTTTATCCTTGCCTTTGAGCAGAATTGAAGGGAAAAAATTAGAGTTTTTTACCTATTCTGCAACTTGGGTAGATTATGAGCAGTGGGGCATTAAGGATAATTTTAGATTTTTAATATACATATGCAGTTTTTTTTCGATTCTATATACTGTCCAGACATGTAAAAGATAAAGTCTTGAAACTGCTCTTTTCTTTTTAGAAGATTAAAACCCATCGCTCTCGAGTATTTAAGCACCTTAGTGACGTGTGTAATACCGACTAATTTTACAAGGGCCTTATCTCACTCAGCCCGCTCGTTATAGATATGATGACTAGTTTTGACTATAGTGGTGCATGGGTAAATCGTGAGCTAAAGCCTCGCTTCAGGGATAATACCCCTACTAGTCTTGGTTCCAGTTAATTTATAAAATATTGGCCTGAAAATTCTGATAGTTCTTAATCTCACATCAGATATACTCATCTCCTTACCACAGTAACAATTTCACTATCAAGTCATAGCTATTCTTGAACCAGTATTCTATTGTCATGATTCCTCTATACACAACTCATCAACAGTCGCAGCATTCTACATCCATGTCTAAATGTTTGAATAGAGAGAGACATATGTTGTCAGGAAGACAATAGATCAATGAATTTAAAAAACATGAAATACTAATTTATTTAATTTAGATCAAATCATTTCATCAAGATGGTCTGAATCAGTCAAATATCGCAACTCAACTAGGAATTTTGGAAGACAGGTTTGGTATTCACCTTGTCGCGAAAATGTGACACACAAACAAGCTCGAGGTCAGCGGGAGCCTACGCTTAGTTCTCTCAGACGACATTGATAAAGCTGAGAAGTTTCCTACTGATAATCATAAGATGAGCTACTTAGAGCTACTTAGCATCTGGGCCCTTTCATTACTTGAACGTGAATGAAAGGGTAATCTAGCCCGAATGTTGGAAAATCGAGGATATGAGCATCATTCGGCTGAGATCCTGTGGGTGTTCAAGAGCTCTCAAAACTTACTGAAAACATGCATGATAGGTGTTTGGCCGTTATAGAAGAAGATGATGGGCAAACAGAAGATTAATTGTTAGATTTTCATTAGAATTTCATTAGAATTTTATTAATATTCGATATTTAATAGTTTTATGAGGATATAATATATAATTAAGTTTGATTTGGACCCACTTAGTAGAGTGTACAAAATCAATCGCAAGTGAAAAGCACCATTTAAATTTTCCCAAGTCAGACTTAATCTGAGTGTAGATCATGCCATATTAGGTTTAGTGAAGCCAACGTTCACACCCTGATACACTCACTGTAGATAGATTGTTGTTGGCCATGTGTTGCCTAGGGAACGCAGTAGATGTGAAAACAGCAGCAACAAAGTTGACACTAAACTGTGGATAATTGTAGATGTTTGTTTTACATACCCAATCCACGACTAGCACATATGCAGCTCTTTTTCGATTCTGTATTATGTCTAGAAATGCAAAAAGTAAAGTTTTGAACCTAAATGCCTTCGTTTATTTTTGGGTGTGTGACGTCTAATTAGACGTCTCTCACCTTTTAATCCTGATGATCTTTTTAATAGGTTTATGCCAGAAACCATCGCTCTCATGTATTTGAAGCACCTTTATTACCACTTGGTCTCAAGTCTCTTTATTCTGCACGCTCATTATAGATATTATGAATTATTTTGACAAAAATTGTTAGTATTATCAATGAAATGGAGAAAATACAAGTTCCGGGGTTTTGTTTCGAGGGAGTATCAAAACTTAGTATGTTCAGAAGGAAGTGAGTGTTTCACGTTTTTTGCCTCTATTACAAAGTCTCTGAAAAGCAATACAAAATTGAACAAAACTCCCATGAAGCCCGACCCTTCATCTTGAAGATTCGCTTTATCTACTTTTTTTTTTTTTTAAAAGGGTGATTAATGCTTTATAATCAGTGAACAAGGTTTGATTTTCTTTGAAGGTCTTATCTCTAGTAAGTTCAAGCTTTATCACCTTTGACACCTCTGATACCTCAGTAGGATTGTAGAGCTGGGTACCATTCTTACATCTCTTACTATGCACTTACTTTCACGAAAAGAAGAAATTTTTCATCTGAAAAAAAATTAACCCCCCCCAAAAAACCTAAACCAAAACTGCTTCATATCCTAGAAGAAAAGTCTCAGCATTGGGAAGAAGACAGCGGCGGCTAAATGACTTGAGAATACATTTATTAGTAATGTAAACAAAGAGAATCTAGCGCGTTCCTCGTTCCTTGGGCAACTTGCGACGAATATTTAACATGTGATGGGTGCAGGGCTGGGCAAGTGCAATAACACTTAGTGCTTTACATGGGTTTCCTAACTATACGATATACGACATTTTGAAGAAAAAGCATACGACGATTATAATTTCCCATCAATCCGTCAAGGAATTTTTATTTTTATTTTTTTTTAAAAAAAAAAAAAAGTGTAAGAAAAGAGTAACCTTATTGACTTATGCTTTCTTCAATATAAGCCTTTACATGTGCACTGCCACTGATAATACATATACTCTTAAGAAAAAAAACTGTATTTATGGATTTTTTTTCGTGAGAATTGTTTACTTTTTTTTAGTTGGGCACCCGGGGCAAACTTTTGCATACGCCACACCCACTTACCCATGCCCTCTAAACCCCACTTTCATTCTGAACGCGTACTGACATGCTTATTTATTTAGTTCAAGGTTCTAGGTTCTAGGCTCTAAACTATAATGACTACTTTGGGTACAGGTCCGTTAGTGGAGCCGGTCAGGATCACGCCCGCTATCTATTTTATGAAATGCTTATGAAGAAACGTAACAAGAAAAGGAAAGAGAGAAGAGTTAAGGGTCAGCCTAGTATCCTCACACCAAGATCTAACCTGCCATTCATCGTCGTCCTAGCATACAATGTAATTACCTTCCTTGCGTCCAGTAATCAGATAATTGGCTATCAAAGAAAACCTATGATTAGTGCAATTTTTTTGAATTCCTTGGATGCAATTACGTCCAAGGAAAGTTTTCTTATAAAAGGTATCCATCCATATTCATACGATTTCAGATTTCTCCGGAATTAGGTTACGTGCCTTCGACAATGGATAAAGTAAGTAACAGTAGTATCCTGTTCAGAGTCACCATGGTCTGTTCTGGCAGATAATAGTTTTTGGAGTAGCTGCCCGAGGTAAAGAGAGTTCAAGTAGCTTCCTAAGACACAATTTAAAGTCCATGTCTTAACATCGAGCTGGGAAAACTTCGGGTCACCATTCCTCTACCGAAAAAATCGGTGTTGCTATTGCATAAACCGGCGCAGGCAGACTAATGTAATATAACTAGGGTGAGTATTTCTCGCCAGATAATCTCGTAGCGCAGCACGAGCTTCCGCGTCTACTTCTTCATTACCACTACTTCTAGAGTGACCTGGCACCCATCTAAATTCAATATTTATAGCTTTTGTTAAGCAATGGAAGAGTTTCATTAACCGTACGCTAGATGCTGATTTCATAATAGTTAAAGTCATCACTGCGGCATGATTATTAAGAAGTATAAATATCTTCTCACAATGACGTCTAGCCTGATAATGTGCATGGAGGTGGTACTTCACGTCGAAGAGGAAGTTTCATGCTGGCATTTATGGGTGCTGACCATCGCACGAGTTTGAATGCATCTTTAGACGATTTCGTGTCTTCTATTTTTTGCTTCCAGTGCTATCTTTTCGCCGAGGCAACTGTGTTTCTGAAAGTCTCCACCTATTTAATCCTCTCGGATCCTTCAACTGCGTCTCGGTATTTCAAATGAGCGAGCATAAATTCTAGTGTCCACCACGGCGCGCTTATTTCGCTTTGCTTGTTAGATCGCCTACCAACCGCTTTGAACGCGTTTTCTAAAGCCCAAAATAACTCCTGAGCAAAATTTACTATCTCCTGATGTATCTAAGCAAGTAAGTGGGTGCATTCATTGCGACACTACTCGAGCGAATGGAGGTAAATTTGCCTTCGATACTCGAAGTTTTGCGCTAATATCAGGCAATCACTGTTGAGTCTCTAGGATTAGGTGCGAGCCGAATATTAGGAGATGGTTGCTGGTCATACAAATCATTGCCACGCATGTATTTGATCAAGCCAAGTCAAGCGTGTTACCAGTACGATGCGTTGGTTCCCCCACCATGAGATAAGTGAGATTATGCTTCTCCGCTCATTTTTTATCTATTCATCCTGTTTGTAAAAGGCTTTAGCTGTTAAATGCCAGGCCCAGTGAAGAGAGTTGCAAAATCTCCAATTGCTACATTTCTGGATGTAGACATCCAAATTTCCTAATGTTTGGGACTACCCGAGGTCGAACACTTTCTCCTCCAAATGGTAGATATAAATCAAAATATGGACAAGTCTTCGTGCAGTTTGACCGCCAAGGCTCTTGTATCAACAAAATGTTGGTTTCTAGTTAGCATGCACGAAACAATGCTATTTCTTGCGTAGTCCCCTCCCTTCCTACATCTATAGACATGCAGTTTAATAAGTCCTGGAGGGGTTAGCAACCCGAGGGTTGCTCTTCATAAGCGCATCGCATCTCCCACTGAATTTACAACAGGAGATGTTGGAGAGCTGTCGATATTGGCAACATTTTCTGTCTTGACTCGGTAGTTCGATTATTAATTCGAAGGTTCAGAAAAGGATAGAATTATGCTATTTTAGACTTTTGAGGGATAATGATCGGCGTTAGACTTCAGTTTTTTAAAAATTCCTTCTATCCAAGAAAAGTTCAATCTTTTGTTGCCATTACAATAAAGCCTTCCCAAACATTTGCTGATCTCTGGGTTTGAAGCTGTAAGTTTTCTAAAAAATTGGCGAGCTTTCCATAGACACTGTTATTTTCTGAGGAATTTTCTAAAGCTTCAATGTTCCTGCGCGCCACCTCCAGATTGCTTGAGGCAGCAAGCAATTCGATTTCTTTTTCGATCGATTTTTCGTTTGCATTTTGCAGCTGGGAGGCAGCAGTTCCATTACCAACACTCTGTTCAGCCAAAGTCTTAACTGCTTCGAAGACTAACTCTAGTTTCCTTTGTGCTTCATTAAGAAGTTAGGTAGCATTCGTAATTTTAGCTAAATCACCCAAGACGTTAACAACTTCTTATGAAAGACCACTAGCCTAGCCATTTCTGAATATTTTGAAGAGATCTGGGTCTTGTAAATTATTTTGTCTTATCTAGCTAGAATCCATAGTAGATTTCTCATCTTTTCCTTCTCTTTAACCTTTCTTGAGTCCTTATCTTAGTGGAGCTTGAACCTCAGAATACAGAAATTAAATCCACTTCTAGGCTAGTATTACCACTACCAACTGTACAAGCTTTTACTTCAAGCTCCGAAAGCTCCTTCGACCAAAGTATGCATTCTTCTCTTGCTAATGAACAAGGTGAGAGATCGTCGGATGCTGAAAGTTGTGCTACCAAACCTCCATTCTTTCAGACAACATACATTTTTCGACGAATCAATCCTATACTATTGATGTAGCTGGGATAGTGAACGAGAGCCAAAATCAGAAGTATCAGATAAGTATGATCAAGATCGGATGAAGCGATTCGCATATCAGAGCATGTTGAAGACCAGTGGTCAGACCGTTAAATCTTCGTAAGAATACGTCACAATTATCATGTATGCTAAAATAGAATTTGCCTGTCACCTGCGATAATTAACTCTATTGAGAAATTCCAATTTGAGATGGCACCATCAGAGATTCACCATATTTTGCAAACATCTGACATTCCGAACGCAGAAAATGTAACTAAAAGGCAAAAAGATTACTTTGGTCTTAGGCTTATTCAAATCTCTGGGAACGAATAAAAGTTTCAAATGAAATCGCCGTGAAATTTCTTGCTGAGCGATAAGAAAAATTTGATCGTCAGATCTACACGATAGATAATTTGCGTGGTCTTGTAATTTAAATCAAGCTCAATCTTGAAACTTTTTCACAAGACAGAAGAGCTACATATCGCACCAGTAAATTTCTTAATTTTTCATCTTCTAGTCTTCACTCCGATCATTCCAGGAGTGGAGTCATTTGGATTTTTGGCATAAGATGACGAAACAGGCGATCCGATGCGTTATTTCTTTGTCGGCTCGAAGAGAGATAACACCAATCCAAATTTTATATCCCTTCCTGCAGATCTGGGCTCTAAAATCTAGATACTCCAGTGGCTCCTTCAAAAATCGAAGACGTACGGTTTCAAGCTAAAGTTCTTTCGTTGTGATAAAGATACGGTAGAGATATCTGCTATTCAACAAACTTTGGCCTCGGGTATCTATGTAACTCTGCATTTTTCATAAGAAGTTGAGAAGTTCTATTATTACAAATACACAAAATTTATGCTATTCCGAGAAGGCTCTTAAACTAGTGCTATCGCTCGAAATTTGATAGAGATCATTCTCAATGCGTCGACCAAGCGGCATCCACAAACTTGGTCAATTTGAGTTCTTAGACAGAGTTTCCGGTGCTTGGCAGGCTTGGCACTACAAAACGAGATTGAACGCCAAATATTACTTCGAATGTTCTGCCGACATTTTACCATGCATCCCTTGATACCTGAAAGAAACGGTACTTTTTGCCCCCCTGAAAAAAATCTATCATATCTGATAACGGCGTCAATGGGATGTATAATTGATGCCGTTCTGGCGGCAACTTCCGTTTGTGGGCCTTACGTTTAACAATTGGTATGCTCAAGAAGAGTGGAAATCGTAGGCTCGTTCAGTAATTTCTCGACAGTTACCTGTACTCTGTACTTCGGACTACCATGATTGTGGAGTTCCTTTGGAGAAAACTTAAGCATGACTATTTGCAGAAATATAACGATCCATGACTCGACCAAATGATCTATGTTTTAACGTCTCGCTTTATTCCTTCCATGCTGGAAAAGATGAGTGGTATTCTTGCTGAAACTTGTAGAATATCTCTTGCTAGCTGGAGAACATGCTTCAAGCGGGAGTGGAAAAATTTGAAGCTAAAGAGTCTCATAGTAGAGCCCCAGCTTTTAATAGTTTTTAACATCTTTTCACACGGATCCAATAAAATGGACATGTACTTGCGATCAATTTCTGCTAGGCCGCTTTCTTCTGTGCGAGCATAAATTATATTGCTTCGAGGATATCTCAGAAATGGTAAAAGATTACTGTAGTTAGCCATCAAAGGAATAGTCCACATGGGAGGCAAATCAGCCAGAGCTTTTGCCTGAATGTAGCGAACACATATAGCTTATCATGTTTCAAACCATGAAGATGCCGTTTCCTTCAATACCGAGCTTCAAGAAGATTATGGCTTTCTAAAATTTCATACCGAACTGGATGACTGTGATTTTGGGTTTGATAAAATAGATAACAGTCAAGAGCATGAAAAGGCTCGAATAACTACTTGTATGGAAAAAGAACCATCAGACACTATGAAGCCTCTCTAATTGAGAATCAGCACAAAAAGAGATTTTGGCAAAATGTGAATCATTAAATAATCTATAGTAGAATACTGAATTTAAATTTATCTGCCCTTTGCTCTGCACGATTATAAATCAGCTAGGTGACCACTTACCACTTACAAAAACCCAATTAATGTAAATAATTGGTTTGAGGTTAAGGAACAAAGATGCAAAATGAGATAAGCGCCCTAGTCAAACTTTCTTTACGAAATATACAAATTCAGGAAACATTTGGTGGTTATAGTACGTTGGGGTTTTAGAAGGGGGGTGTATTGTCTGACTTTAAGTCTATCAGGTCGCGAAATTCCTAAAATACCAATCGCGTTGATAATTTATTTGCTGTAAAATCAAATCTCCACACTAGGTCTTGTGATGAATTATTAGGCAGAAGTTAAGCGATAAAATAATTAGAAAAATCACTACGTCATACCTCATACCTGGCTTTCTAAACCAGCTTAGCAAGCCCAGCCTTAGCCTCAGCCCAGCCTGGCTGTTGGGCTGGCTCAGCCTCCTTTTTCTTTGCTGGGCTGGTTCCATTGATAGCACTGCCACTATGCACTATATATGCAGAAATCTCTCTAAATACCTATCCAGTTCTTAGTTATCCAAAAGGTTGACAGGTTTAAAACGTAGGTTTTGGCCTCTCACTCACCCACGTTTACTCTAACAAGGAGTTCTATCCCTAATCAAAGTTATTCCAAACAACCACACCTGGTTAGCGCGCATCCACTATAGTCAGTTAACTGTTGTTAAATACTCTCTATTTTTCAGATAAAATATTGAAAAGAATCTCAAAGAGCTTGCCATGCAAAAAGCTGTTGAAGATCTTAAATCTGGTATTTTTACGAGTCTAGAAAGATTGCTGCTATGTAGGCTGTTCCTAAATCCACATTAAGAGTACGGCGACAAGGCCAACTTTCCAGATATAAAACTCACTTAGATCAACAGGAAATAACACCGGAGTAAGAAATATCCCCAATAAAGCGAGTATTACAAGATGACTCCCGCGTACTACCCTTCTCATCCACGATAGTAAGAAATGACTTCCCAAATAATCCACATCAATGGGGACGATAGATTATTGAGAAAAGATTGAGTTCCCTAACTCTTTAAACGGAATTCACAAGTTGAATTTGTTGTTGGGCGAAAATTTGCTAGTACCAGAACTATTACAGCTAATTTTGGAATTATTCGCGTGTCTTTTGAGCTCCCTAAGCGCATCGGAATTCAGTTTGATTTGATAACTGCCAATCTGAGTTATTATCAATGGAAAATTGACGGAACTCTATCTAGCAACTTCTAGCATTTTAAAATTAATGAAGATGGTCGTGACTTACTGTATGGTGAATTCTCGTCCCTCTACACTCACTATTAGAGTAGAGGTTTGCAAAAGCGGAAGAATGGCTACTCAATTGGTCAGATGCTGGTTGCGGCACCAAGACAGGGTGAGCATTTTTAACTGTGCACCTTGCTAACTGTAAATCATGGTGCCATCTCATACCGTGATTACTATACACCGAATGAAATCTACTATGAAAACGCATCTGTAGCGTATCGTGCGGTGGGGTTAGTTTTTATGACTCCGACTGGGTCTCTTTGTTTGATGAAGTGAAAGATTCATAATCGGCATCATTACTTCGACTGACGTTTGCAGCAGCAATCATGCACTCGGCGATAATAAGTCCACCAGATTTGTGGGATCGCTTTAAAATCCCTTTTACAGACGATTGTCTGTGGCGATTGAGAATACTGGGGGACAGTATCGATGCACCACCATCGCAATGGACTGAAGAAGAATGTCGCTTTGACTTTGGGCTTTGGTTGTCAGAGGCAAATCCGGAGCATCTTGGTCTTGA
>PEDP01000199.1:0-33755 GCA_002918395.1 Erysiphe pulchra
GATACCAAATCTGGAGGCGAGGTTGATTTTAAAATAGCCCAGGCTTCGTTAAAATCATCTGGTGTTGTTTGAAGAATGACTTTTTTCCAGGAATTTTCCCATTTATCCCATTCCTCTTTACTTGCAAAAGATCAACGATACTAAGCCATTATGTTCTTCCATACATGCCAGTTACAGAGCAGATTTTGAGACTCTGGAAAATAAATGCTGATAGCGTTCATCAACGCTAAATCACTGTCAGTCATAATGACTTTTACTTGCAAGCTTCCGAAGAGGAATTTTGCAGTCTCTAGTGCCCAGTTATAATCATCCGTTGTTTCAGACTTCGTGAAACAGATGAATGATGTAAAGGTTTAATATGTCGAAGACACACCAACGGCATGGATCATAAGCATGCGATATTTGTTTGTTTTGTACGTAGAATCAATGGCCAACACCGAGTGATACAGTTTGGTCATTCTTACGGCGTCTGGAAAGGCAAAAAATAGGTGCGTTAGATGATTGTCGACATCAACTTTAATATGTGAGGAATATTCTCCTTCACAAGACTGTTAAGTAAAGCTTGAATTGGAGTGCGCCCATCGAGAGTATCTCGAATTTTTTTTGAACAGAGGTTTGATATGTCTCGTGAAAGCAGCATAACTCTAGGATCTTCACGACGTAAAGAGGCGGCAATCTTACGTGGCTCAACTGTACTCACAAGATTCTCGATTGAATCCAATTTTGGCTTGATACTGCGAGCACGTGCCTGCGACCTCGAGATCATTTGATTTTGTGGGCATGCTTCGTGTGTATGGAAAGCATGAGTTATACATATATGCCATTTTTGCATTTTTGAAGAATATCTACCTGTCAATCGATAATTACAACCAACAAGCCTGGAAGAAGTATTGGTGCGTCTTCCTTTGTTTCCACGATCACGATATATACCACCGATATCGCATTTTAAGCGGACCTTTTGTTTATTACTTCCATTATCTATTGTCAGACAAAACCCATGGCCTGTAGCCCAATCCTTAAGGAAGTTAACTAATTCATCGCGAGTATCAAAAAATTGGGTATCATCAGGTGAGCCTAAGTCGTAGCGATCATCATCATGAATTCTATTTAATATATCGGGCATGATCGAAGATGCTGTCAGGTCGTTAATGGACATGTTATTCAAAGACATTTTTATTTATTTCAAAGGTTTCTTCTTTGTGGTTAGTGTTGCGAATAATTTACGATAGATACAACATACAATAATTTGAAAATAGGGAAGCAGAGAGATTTTTTGGATGATCAGATGACCCAGGAGAATGTAAATGTGTAAATGAGAATCTAATCTGCGATCGCAAAAGTTTGGCGGCAATAATCCAAATAAATACACTTAAGATATGCGTTGGCCAGGCAATCGGTCACTAATCCAAGCACGGGTCAAGGATTATATCTTACACCTATCTTAGATCACTTGGGGGGTGAGGAAATAACGAAAGGGGGTGAAGATTTAACATTTCTCTAATTAATGTCTATTTAATGTACAAAAGTTAATCCATTTGCCAGTCCAAACGCCTTACATTCTTCTGCATAGAATTCCACGTCACAATGCACTGTTTTTTAAAGATTTTTCATTCATTCTGCGAAAACTCCGTTTTCCAACTTCGTAAGAGCTTATCATGATTGCACATGCCGGTGCCACCTTTAATGCTCTTGGTGTCCACCCTCTCCACAAACCAGCTGCGCCTTCTTCTTTGAAGATATGCCACAGAAATCTGATCATTGATCTTTCTTCTGGTGCAATTAATTTACTCTTTTTCGTCAAATCTTTTTTGCCTATGAATACTTGACGTCGAGTTTTTCCTACATCAAACGGCATGGTTATAAATGATGCAAAAGCCCCAGATATTGCCCCAGAAAGAAAGCTTTCTACAAATGTTGCCTCTTGATTCTCTTGACTTCGTGATACATTAGATTGTCGATTAGATCCATCAGTCTGCCTATGTAATGCTAACCGTTCAGAACGGCTCATTATGAACTTTTTTTTCAGGTTCTCATACCCTGTCCAGTAAATTGCGGAAAATGGGACATCTCTCCATAATGTTAAAGTCAAGCCACGCCAGAGGATTAAGTATCCATTTTCGGCGATTATTTTCTGTATCCCTTTCAATGTTCTCACATAGTTATTACCACCAACAACTCTTGCTGCCTGCATTCTTGTTCTTATCATCTCAATAGGACTGACAGCCGTTCCCGCAAGTATTCTAGCCGATGATCCTGATACTAATGGTGCCCACGTTTCTGGGAAGATCTTCCTTACAGGACTGTTATCGTCAAATCTCAACCAGTCATAACCAGTAAAATAGATTATATTGGCAGGTATACCCATTACAAGTGTCGGAAAGAGACCTCGCCATAATGTAGTTAGCCCTTCATTATGAGCGATTTTCTTGAGACCATCAAATGTTGAATTGAAAGAATTATTTTGTAGTCCTCTAAATACACAGTTTGCTTCCTCAATTGAATGTATTAGTTCCCGACCCTTTGGCGATGCTAGACAATATTCTGCATTGTTATTAGCGAAAAACACCTCACGGCAACAAGACCTTAGTCTAACATCAGGAAGCATGGAGCTAGAAGATGCGAGTTGCGCGTGAACGTAATCCCTTGCACCAGTTGTATATACTGGAGGCTGGGATTGTAGGCGGATTCTCACAACGTCAAAAGGCGTAACTGTAATTTATCGTTAGAACTATCCCAAAACCTTTTTTTTTTGGTAATGATAACCTAATACTGAAGACAAAAAGCTTCCAGACATAGCTGAAATCATTTTCTGGCTGGCACTAAGCTCTGGCACCTTATCTTTGATATCTTCAGACATGGCTGGTACTAGGAGAAAATTTAAATTTTATGATGTCGACCAATATTTTATCTTCATTGTCTAACCTGCTGGTTTTCACGTGGTGTGATACCTTCAAGCTTTGTTATGAGCCTTTCCTTGCTCGAGATTCGTTAACGTTGAGTCATAACAGAGTTAGTTATTGTTTTTTTATTAGGGAATTAGTTCTTAATTAAGCAAAGAAAGATCCTGTTTCTTCACAGGCTTTCTCCTTTATTTGTAGCCTAACCCGATCTTCCCTATACAGATCAACAATTACTTTAAGTAGGCTAAGTTAGGTTTACTGTCATGATATTACACGTATTCATTATTGCGAGTGATGGAATCGCCAAGGTCTGAATTAGATGAATTTCGCGAAAAATGGAGAAAAGAGGTATCTGCCAAGTTAGAGCCTAAAGTTGGCAATGGTTCAGCTTCCGGGGCGTTTTACCAAAGCTCTCCATCAACCAGCTATTCCTCCCATAGTACTTCCAAAGATATTGGAACAAGAGGAACAAAAACTGAATCACTTCTGAATCTTAAACCTGAAGATACAATTCTAGGAGAAGCATCGACTCAAAACACACAATCATGCAATAACGGAACACTATTAACTGCCCTAGATCATTATGAACTAGCAGTTAAAAGAGAAAATGATGGAAATTTGGGAGAGAGCCTAGATCATTACCGTAAGGCTTTCCACGTAAGCTCATTTATCTACACAATGGGGCTTCAAAACAATCTAACAAGTATAGATGGATCATAAAGTTGACCGAAAGTATAAAAATAAGTATTTCCCAACAGAAAGATCACTTAATGCAGTCGATTTCAAGCCTTCAAGAGAATTAAAACCGGAAATTTCAAATGAAGTATTGCCAGATACAAACGAATTGATTGCGAGCTTCTCCGGCCTATCCATCCAATCGATCGCTTTAGAAAATGAGGACGTTACTGTTTCATGTCCTCTAGCAAAAATTCCTGATGAAATTTTGATACAAATACTAACAGCCTTAGCAATTTTAGACGTTGCAAGCTTTGCCAGGACAGCTCAGGTATGTAAGAAAATGGCGTATTTGGTAGTAACAGAGCAACAAATCTGGAAAAAAATATGTGTTGAATCACAATTCGGATTTGGAGCGATGCATTATGAATGGCAACCAAATACTTTGGAAGGCCCATTCCATAAAAATGATGTTGACTTGAAAATCCAAGACCAAGAAATAAACACACTTAGTCGCGATGATATCACAGAAATTCTACTGCATAAATACTACTCGTCGTCTTGGTACGAAATGTTTCGGCTGCGACCAAGAATACGCTTTCACGGATGCTATATTAGCACAGTTAATTATTTAAGACCTGGGGAGGCATCTTCATCACAAGTTTCGTGGAATAGTCCAATTCTCATTGTAACATACTATCGATTTCTTCGATTTTTCCGTGATGGCACAGTTATCAGTCTCTTAACGACAAATGAGCCAGTGGATGTAGTTCCATTTCTCACTAAACAGAACCTAGAAGCTCGTCAAAGTGTAGCGCCTAAATTTATGCAGCAGGCCTTACGTGGTCGCTGGCGCCTTGCAAAGTTCTCTGGTCTTCACGACATCAAAAGTTCTAATCGTATTAATGATGAAAATGATGTCTTTCTTGAAACTGAGGGTGTTAATCAAAAATATTTATATCAGTTGAAACTATCTCTTCGTAGTACTAATAGAGCATGTAAGAACAATAAACTAATTTGGCAATATTTTAGGAGCTTCAACAGAATCACAAATGAAATTGATCAGTTCTGTATAAAGGAGGAAAAGGCATTTTTCTGGAGTCGTGTTAAAAGTTACGCAAACGGATAGTCATGGACTGTCTTATTTATAAAATTTTTAACTTCGATTTTTATAAAAGTGTAACCAATACATTTTCCTTAAAACCATATATTCATCATCTAAAACTCAAAATCAGAAACATAATGGTCTCCCTAGCCTTTTCAATTTTTCAATTTTACCTTTCAAGTTAATTCCCTCGATTTTGATTACTCCGTCTCAATCGATGTACTACGATTGCTTTTGCATCAAAATAAATTCCGTTTCCTAGAGCGTTTTCTCCAAAGTGGATCTAATAGAGCCCTTACCAGCTTTTTTTCTTGACAAAAAAGGGAGACAAAACTGATTAAAACAGCCAACATTTTTCGTCTTCTTATGTTTATGCTTACAATTAGGTTATTGAATGTATAAACTTAAGAAAGGGCTCAAAATTTTATGTAAGTTTTAAAGAGTTTAGGAAAAATCTAGCGATATTTACTTTAACCTTGAGTAGTTATTATATCTCTTTAAAGGATTAGTTGACTAGAATAGACATATTGCAAGCATATCTCTGCTTAAAAATGTACTTTCGAAAGAGATAAAGTCCGCCTTAATTGTTAAAAAGCTTCCAAGTCATTGGGGTGACTGCGTATCCCAACTATTAACAATTAGCAGCGAGTTAACAGCTATTAATCAACAATTTAGATCACACTTTACTGGTTCAGGAGCTCCTCCAGATTCAGCGATTAACACTAATGAAATGGACTAGGAACTAATTAAATCAACAATTGTGAGTATCCAAGAATCAGCTGGGAGACGGGAAACATGGGTGATGAAAGAAACTTTAGCAAACGGAAGGAAAAAGAGGCTCTGCGTTCGATGTGGTCATAAGAGTTATATCCCAAAAGTTTGTAATTTTTGTCTCCGCTAAACCCGAATACCAACATAAACACGTCTAAGAATGAAAGCCTAGCGTTAGTAGAGCCAGAAAGTCTTGAAAAGGAGGAACAGGAAAAGGATTGAGCCAAAAATTGGTATAAGCCTGAATAAAAGTAAAAATAGTAAAAATCTTAGAAACGAATGGAAAAACTTCAAACCATTCATGGATTGTGATTTATTTCAGACCACTGCTTTTATTAATGGCATCCACTAATTGTGCACAATAATTGATTCTGGATTATCGATATTTGCTACTATTAGTCAAAAATATGCCAAAAGCCTAAATTCGGAGACATTTCCACTAACTCCAAAAGCTATTTTTGGAGTTCTTAACGATTTATCTTGGGTAATAAACCAGGTATCGCAATTTTCATTTCATGTAGGGGGAATATTCATAACTGCAGCCTGGGCGTACGTAGTCCAAAATCAAGACGAGGACCTGATTCTAGAAATGCCTTGGCTCAAGCATTGTTTTGTAGACCTTAATTCAGTCAATTCTAAATTAACTTTTATAAATCAAAATATCACCATCATTAGCAATGAGGTTAGAGAATATCAACTGCATTTATTAACGCCATTTCACAATTAATTCCGATTATAGTAGGACATCGATCAGATTGATGGCATCTACTTTCGCCGGTATTTTCCAGAGAGCAAGGAAGAATAAGAGTATTCAAATCTTCACAGCCTCAGTAGCAGACATCGAAAAAGCCCTTCGACCTAAGACGCAATTATGTCTCGAGGATGTCAACAAAATGCTACCAAATCACTATAAGCAATTTGCTCCTACCTTTAATTCAAAAGAAGCAGCTACTCTGCCACCTTAAAGACCTGGTATTGACCATGAGATACCTCTTGAGAGAGACGAAAAGGGTAATGAAAAACCTGTACCATAGGGACCTCTTTACAACATGAGTCACGACGAACTCCTTGTTCTTAAGAAGGAGCATTTAAGTTTAATTGACAAAGATTTCATCCAGCAGAGTAAGTCTTCGGCGGCAGCAACAGACTTATCCGCCCAAAAAATCGGGAGGAATTCTTAGATTCTGCGTTGACTATAGAGGCATTAATGGTACTACAAAAAAAGATTAGTATCCTCTCTCTTTGATTAAGGAAACACTTAAAACTCAACAAGGTGGCTCACTAAGCCTGATGTCTCGGCGGCATTCCATTGACAAAAATAGCTAAAGGCGAAGAATGGAAGACAGCTTTTAGGACAAAATATGGGTTGTTTAAGTGGAAATTCTGCAATCTTTCAAAGAAATATCAAATGGGCTCTTAGGGATTATCCAGATGATTTTTGCTCCACCTACGTAGACGATATTCTATATTTCTCATCAGGAGACCTTATAGATCACAGAAGGAAAGTCTGAAAGTTTTTAAATAGCCTTCAAGAGCATATATTACAACTTAATATTTCGAAATTCGAGATCGAAATCAAGTGCACCAAGTACCTTGACTACATCATCGAAGTAGGAATTGGCATTAAAATGGACCCAGAAAAAGTAAAAGTTATTAAAGAATGTTGTTCACCAATTTTAGTCAAGTCAGTCAGATCATACTTGAGATTTGTAAATTATTATAGACTTTTTATTAAGGATTTTGCAATACTAGCTAGACCCTTAACTAACCTTACAAAGAAAAATAAATCGTTTGACTGGGACCATGAGTGTGAGACGGCCTTTCAGAAACTAAAAGAACTTTTCATTGAGGAATCAATTCTAGCTAACTTCAATCCTGACTTTGACACTCAGTTGGAGCCAGATTCGTCTGGATGGGCTGTTGGAGGTACTTTGACATATTTGAAGCAAAACATAATATTAGCTACTAAAAAATAAAACATTAAAATTAAAATAAATTAACAGCGCTAATTAGGCGACCGCCTAGACAATTACTGCTTGTCTAAAAAATACCAAAACTTCGCTTAGCAAAACGCTAAAGCTATTTATTAAAAGCACATTACTCGATACTTCTCAAGTCACGGTACAAGCCGCAACGTCAACTTCCTATTAACAGTCCATCATCAGCACCAGATGTAAATCCTAACCACTGACCGATACGATTTGATGATCAATGAGTTAAGCAACTCTATAAAAAAATGGCCTGCCCGGATGGAAATAGTTTGAGAAGGCCTCCGTTAATTATAGGTAGGTCAAGATGAAGAAAAAGGGGTCAGATCGGAAGTCGTGTGTCCTCCACTAGATCACTGAGTGACTTCGGATTGTATATAGCAAGAGAGTTTCTTCTCATGTATTTTTTTTCTTCACTTTAAGATCTTTTTATATAGCTCTGATTAAATCGAGAAAATCAATTTAATTTAAGACATTTACAATATGGTTTTTAAAGGAACGAAGATGGTTTTAACATGTCTTGACCAGACAGACCCTAACCAGAACATAAAGAGTTTGCTGATCATACGTGACATTTTGATGTATTGGAACAATGAATATGTGAATTTACGTAAGATTCTATATTTGTACAAATTCATGATGATAATATTAAAGTTATTGCATTAAATAGTGTACACTATCGGACGACATGCCCTGGGCTTGGAGGTAAGTTTCCTGTGTCCCATGATATCGGTGATGGCCCAAGTACGAATTCTAAACTACCACCTTCTCGAATATCATTATGGCTTAACCAACTGCGATTCCAGGGTTGGCCATTAACACGTAGACTTTGAACATACCATGACTGATTATCAGATTGAATTCCGTTAATAGGAATATCAAAAGCACCTTTGGGCGTTGTGGTGTTGTCTTTGCTGGAGATTTCAGTATCAGATATGGCTTCATCAGGATGCGGCTCTTCTTTGTGTGGTGTTAGAGGAGAGCGACGGAAGTTTGACATGGTTTTCATTATTTTGCGACTTTGAGGCTTTGACAAAGATGTTTTACTGCTTCCAATGACAGTAGACGTTATATGGAGAAATTTCCCTTCACCAACTGTCATATTTATATTGTTAAACCATGGTGAGGTGATGAGATATACAGGTTGAGTTACAACAGGGTAGAGACCAATCATTTGCCACATCATCCAAGAATCGATAGCACCACTATCGGAGTTTCCGGGTAGACCGGAGCGTCCAGGTGAATAGTATGTATTGACAACCTGACGAGAGCGGAGTACAGATTTATGCTGACGTCCTTGTAGGTAGTTGTAGAGTAGTGGTGTAGAAAAGGAAGGCTCGTTACCTACCCAAAAATTTGAAGTTAGTGAAAGGAGTCTTATTCTGGCATAAATTGGCTGAATACACGTACCAGGATTATATAAAGTATCACCAACTCCATTATTTCCTCCAATACCCACACCACCAGTCCTCCCCCCTGGAATGAACATGGCGTCAAGTCTCGACTCCGTCATGTTTGGACCGCCCATAAATGAAATCAAGGTCTGCATATCGTGAGGAACGGTCCAGGAGTATTCTTTTAAGTAAAAAGTAAGCAAATGATCCGAAAATTTCAATTTAAAGATCAACAGTATTACCCCAAGGTAAAGCTTCATAAGTGTAGCTTACAGCCTCACATCCACCATCACAGCCCGCAGGCGAGTATCTTGGATCTCTAGCGCCATCTGCGAAGAGAGGCGCCAAGAACCCTGTATAATTTAAGCTATAAAGATCATGTTGCCAGATATATTGCCATCCTCTAGATCAAATCAGCAATGTGTTAGTCAGTGGAAAATTAGATGAAAAGATTATTTGTATTGGAGGAAGGGTATGAATAACGTACGCAGAGCGATTTAGATATTTTTGATAGCTTTCCGGCTCAAATTCTTTGGCAAGTTGTGCTACCGAGAAGTCGTTCAGAGAGTATTCTACTGTCCTGCTTACACTCCGTGAAAACCTAGGCGTTATCCATCCGTACTTTAACCAATCAGGTAATGCACCTCTACCTTCCTTAACGCTAGAAGTCGGATCACCAGCATCATTTGTATTGTAGGGTGTTATCTCTGCATCTGTTTTCATTGCTGCAAACGCATCCTTCCAATTAATGCCGCCTTGAAGACCCTTTACATAAGCATCGGCAAGTACATTATCGGCATTACTGCCACCTTGTACTTGACCATTATAGAAGCCAGATCGCCCATCAGGCATAAAGCGTTCATGACGCCAGATATCAATAGTGGATCGAATGATACCTGCCGCACGATCAGGTAAAATGAGAAGCATAAGACTATTGAGGCATCTAAAAGTGTCCCAAAACGTATAATAATCATCATATGTAGGTTCATTAGTTTCCCAATTTGGATTTTGACCTGTCTTGTCTGTTGGCATTAGAGCTGTGTGATATAAGCCCGTGTAAAACATTTCAAGACGTGTTTGATTTGTGAGGTCAGTTGTTGTAATTTTACTAAGAACTTCATCATTCCAAACATTCTTGGCATTTTCAACAACTGTGCTGAGATTCCAACCTGGAATTTCGTTTTGTTTAAAGCGACATGCCATTTCTTCAGAAATCCAGGAAATACCGACTTTTGATTTAACATTTTTTGTCCCAAAACTGAATACGGCACCAACTCTTCTACCGAAAAGATAAGTTGGCGGACCTCCAGAAATGGTTGTCATTTCAGTATATTCGGGTTGAGCTTTAAGCTCCGCGGGGCTGTATGGATCTGTGTAGACACTAGAAAATACTCTTTTCTCCGATGGGGTAGAATCAAACTCGCCACAGAAATACACTTGGTATGACGGTACTATTCAAATGTTAGTGTAAATATGCGACCAATTTATAGTTCTCACCTACTCTCACTAAAGGCTCCTTTGTATATACCATAGCCTTGATATGTTCTCCCATCATCTGAAACACTAATTTTGCCATTGGCATAGAACTGGGATTGATAGCCCCCTTCGGTAGTTGGTAAATAGTGAGATACATCTACTAATATATGACTTTCGTTAGGGAATGAGTATTGTAGCATGCCTACGTTCCTGGTGGCTGCCAGCTCTGTGACGATGCCATTCTGAAATGTTGATTTATAGTAGCCTACAGACGCTTCATCAAGTCCCCGACGTGGTGCCTCATATGTCAAATTATCAATTACATTAACATTGGCCAATGAGGGCAAGGGCATCTGAGAGACAACCCCATACACTGGACCTCCTCCTGTGCCTGATACATGAGTTAAAGAGAAGCCCGTTACATTTCCGTCAGGTGTATAGCCAGCATTTGCTTCTGTAAATGGTGTATAGCAAGTAGTATCAGGACCCAACTTCACCGAGCCAAATGGAAGAACAACGCCTGGAAAAATATTTCCTCCATTGAAAGCCGTACCTGGCCTGGTGCCTTCGGTTCCAAGGAATGGATTGACGTATTTTGTCCAGTCCACAGCTTCCACAACTTGAAAATTGAAAAGTAAAGTAAATATTAAAAAGAGAAAAGGGAACGACAACGAACTAGAAAAAAATACGACACCATTAATACTAAAATTTCGTATAATAGAATTCAACATGATGAATGAATGAATGAATGACTAGAAATATTAAAGGATATGAACTTAAAAGACAAGCAATGGTAGTCGACTTTGTTACATAACTATCAATCTGGAAGAAATCTCAGCGCATAATAAGCTGCAGAGGACAAGCTAGTCTAATTAGGGAGTAAGAAAGGAAGGTAGTAGATGATTTAGCCCTTCAGGGAAGCGGCTTTTTCTTGAGAGCAAACTGTTCAATCATTATTCTGGAAAGATAATCCCGCTATCTCTACCATTTTTTGGACTTGGTCTATCCTAGATTTCCGTTTTTGCTTCTTTGACTTCTGTCAACCCTTACACTTGCACCATAAATAGAAACATCATAGCAGCGTTTATGTGGAGAGTGAAAAGTTCTCTGCAATCTTTAAACTCTCCTCATCTAAGCATGTGTTAAACGAAAACTCTCTCAACGAATCTAAATCGACAGATTGATCTGAAACAACTTTCGGTAAGAAGATACTGATGAAGCTTTCCATCTTATATTCTTTCTTTTCAAGCCCAGTGGCTTATAGACAGTGAAAAAAGGAGGGTTGACCAATAAAATGTCGCTTCAGTCTGTGGTGTGCTATTTGTCAAAAGGAAGCGTAGCGTTAAGGTGGATCTGGGTAGAAATTGTGAAAATCAACTTCGCCAGCATGGGGTTGCAGGTATTGATCTAACCATAATAGGAGCACTCCCCTGACGATCTACGGTAGTTTAAAAATCATATCGGGAGGACCATCTACCATCTTTGGCGAACCGAGTTACAGTTCAGTTATTTGGGCAACGATACCATGCCATGTCATATCGTTTACTACCCTTAAATGTATTAACAAATCACTCTTCTTATAACGAACTGCTGAAATATTAACTTAGATGATCGGTTAATGACAGTGCAGACCTTGGGCGGGCGGTGAACATTAATTACAAAATAGTCTTTAATTCATGAAGATTTATGTTGCTAGAACAATAAAGATTTATTTGTTTATTTACAACTTGCCAGATAAAATACATTCAAAAGTCAGACATCACTCACACATCTCAAACTATTCCCAACACCTCTCTATGTTACCATTTAATTATCATCAAAAACCCCTTTCAAATAATTTAACATCTTTTTTATTTGTGTGTGGCCTAGCTCTTGCTTGTAATATGTTATTCTAGTCAACTCATACTTTTATAGATATATAACAATAGAGCCTATTTTTTTTCACCCCATTCAGCAATATCACACTCTTTTTTAAAAAAATCCGAGACTATTCAAAGCCACGCTAGAGCTGCTAGATAAGCCTTTACCAAAACTAATTCAGGGAAAAGAAAAGAACGCAAAGTAAAAATTTTGAATTGTAAGAAAGTTGGTTGCTATCGGAGTGACATCGATGAGCAGTCAAGAGAAAGATGAAGGCTATCAAAAAATACTTTCGCTCTTTTGATTAAAGACTATTGAGAGGACTGATGGGCAGTGGGAGATTTTTTCTTAAAGAGCGTGATTGAAAATAATAACCCGGAGAGCCTCGTTCACAACTATGAACCTGATGATCTAGCAGCATTCTTGCAACATTTTCGCCTATAAGACAGAGAAATGGCCATTTAATATAACCATCATAATATGGGTATTTCTACATCTAGGGTGGTAGATCGCCTCCTGAGGCTTTAATCAATTTTTTGATCTCACAAAAATCCGAAGGAAAGGAATTCTTTGAATACAGAAAGGACACGTTAGGCAACATAAATTATCATTTATTGCAGATATATAATCTATAGATCTCCTTAATCAAAGTCCAGATCTATTGTTATTAGATTATACGTATAAAACGAATAAGTTTGGCATGCCGCTACTACATATGCTTGATTTTGACAACGTGAATCAGTCCTTTGCCGAAGGCTACTTCTTCTTGGATAGTGAGAGTAAGCAGAATTACGACACTGCTATCTCAGATCTTTGCTCTCTCTAACAATCTGATCGATGTCCTACTATAATCGGAATTAATTGTGAAATGGCGTTAATAAATGCAGTTGATCGACATTTTTCAGAACCGTAGTTAAACCACACGCTTCAATATGTTAATTTTTAAGACAAATATTTCAACAACAAGGACAACAAAATAGATTTTGAATAACAGATTTTGTAAAACGTCTTCGAAACTAAGTACTGATGATTTAAAATAGAAAATTAATTTGGTGTTTGTATTAAAATTGGGTCTCAAATTGGGGTGGATCAGACGCAGATCCTAAAAATTCAGACTCTATAATGAACGAACGCAGTGGGGAAGAAAGGTATCCGACAACTACCTCACTTCGACTGCTCACAACCAACCTTTGGGATTATGATTCTGTATTTCTGATATCCCTCGCTTGAAGGCCCGCTGATATAGGAATTAGGTAGAGTAAAAGTATACAAAGACCGATCGTTGATACAGTTTGGCCTTAACATTTACTCACTTCGAACTTTAACGACAATTTTGATTTACCGACTTTAGCTTTTTTTTGCTTTTGGCTCATCTACTAAAGTTTGTGCTCAAACTTTTACATCTACACGTAGAAAAACACCCACATGCCATCCGATTTGAAGGTTTTCATAGAAAAAGTGGAGGTCCAATCAGAAGCTACTTGCAGATACATAGGAATTACTTAATTCTAAAGCAAGACTCGCCACAGTTGTCCGACAATTTGAAGTAAGGCGCAACCATCTTCGTATCTGCGTTCAATGGGCGGGGCTAGCTGCAGTAAAATGGGCTCAAACGTGCCACCAATAGATTTTTAAATACCGGGCGAGTTTGCGTCGCTTTATCGATCGGTTGGGTAAAATTAACCTCGCTCAGAGTACTGGATTTATTATGGATGCAGCAGACTGACCGACTTCTTCGTCAGAGCTCATCATGCTTGAAACGACCTACGCGCTTTACCTACAATGATAGCTAGTGAATGTTTAGATCTAGTGTTTCCTACAGAAAGCTAGTTAAATCCGTATTGCAAACAGTGATTCGTTTATTTAGATAAATTCCAGTTTGTTAAAAGATTCAATAGTTCTATTTGTTGCTTCCCTCCCAAAGTCCGGGGTCTTTTATGGACCATGATATGTAACGGAGAATTACTGTGTCGAGCCATAAAACAAGTAAATTCTCTAAAATATGCATGGTGCAAAAAAATAAAGTTTTGTGTACTCAGAATAGCAATTTAGCGCTAAATTATCCCTATATTACCATTTCTAGCGCGACTTTAATCCTTGTCTTTGAGCATAATTGCATAGTAAAATTATACTTCTTTACCTGTTCTTCGGCTCGAGATAGTAGCGCCAATTTACGCCTCGGAGGAAATTTCTAATTTTAGTCTTTAGCGGCTTTTTTTGGCTTTGCTTATTTTTACATGCAATGTATTATCGTGGCAGTGCATTGCTTGCTAAAGCTACATCTAAGTTCTTGGCTGCGCCCGCTACTGTGTGGCTGGCCTGTCAAACATAGTTTGATGCGATTTACATATCTGATTCTCAAGAATTAAGTTTCATTTGATGGCTAGCATGGAATAGGCTTTTTGAGCCCATATGTCTATTCGATATAATAGCACTATAATGTGATGATATGATGATTGTGTATTGAAGCGTAGATAAAAAAAACATATAGTTACTTTCTTACTTGATTACCTAGTACCATTTACTTTGCCCAGTGAACCTTGCAATGGGAAATATTTACGATGATGGTGTTTTTTCGTATTATATTGATATGATTAGTTCTAATTAATTTATTTGCTACAAAAAAATAATTACAAGATTATTAATTGTTACTATTCGATTTATATACTTTATTCACGAGTCTGTAACACTTATTAAATACAAACTAATTACTCAGTGTTAAACCGGGCAAAGTACATATTAACGACACTAAAAAATCCTGAAAGACACATAGTTATTATAGGTTGGTAAAAATCATCGTTTAATTGGGCAAAGTACTCATTAATTACACAATAAAAGTAACATATGTCTACAGGCAATAGAAATTGGCTGTTGCAAAAATTATATATATACAAAACAAACATGATTAGAGAACAGGCAACTTGGCCGAGTGGTTATGGCGCCAGTTTCAGGTTAACGTAGAGGTTCTATTTAAACATAATACTGGTTCGAAAGAGCGAGGGTTCGAGTCCCTCAGTTGTCAAATTTTGGTTTTTGGTTTGATATTCTCGCTTGGTGCTCTTAACAATTATTCATTCTAATACAGGATCCGGCAAAAAACCTAAATTTTACGCTCTTACGCTAGAGCGAAGGAGCTATCTGTGTCGAATTTGCCTATTTTGGTGTCGGTAATCATGAGATGTGGGTTGATCATAGCTTATTAAAGTTTCAGATAAAAATTTTAAATTACATATTTCTTTCCAAACGTAATTTTTATAGATTTGGCCAAGCTGTCTAAGTTTCGACCAATTTTTTGATTTTACTCACTAAATCTAACTTAACTGATTTCAAAATTGTATAATAGCCGTAAACCTCTCAGAGTTGCTTTGGGTTAATTTTACGAGAACATTAGAAGTAATGATAGACTCCCATTTCTCATTCCGTATCTACCCTCCTAAGCTCCTCAGAGCACCTATGCTTCCCTCTCCTAAGATGAAATCGTTTTGGTCCAAATTGTGTAGAAGCATTATCTTGCATGTGTAATCCCGACGGATTTACTATCGTCATCCAATCTATTAGAGGCACTAACCTCCTCGGAGTGTGTTTCCATAGTGATAGTGCCCCATCCATTCCCCATTCCTTCTCCAGAAAAAGGTAAGCAGGCACCTGATTAATGTCCGGCGATACAAACCAAGAATTTTTGACCTTCTTTCTTGATTATCTTGTTGTTGATGCAAGTGATTTTTAGCTCTACATTGGCCTTTATCCCGTCGATAGCCCCAAAATTTTCTTCTGGACCATGTATGTAGCCGCAGAAGGAGATATTCAGGCTTGATACTTTGTTATGGGCTATGCCCGTTGCTATGTGAACATGTGTAAACAGATCAAATCTATCTTAATCACGTGATTTTTGGTTCAGTTCTGAAGAGTAGAGATCGCTCGGTTTAAATTTGGCTTAATGCACATCTAATTTTCCAGATCAATCGAGGAAGTCGGAATCACTCAAGTAGCTAGAAGAAGAGTATAAGATATTGACAGTTCTCGTAGTTAGATTATCTTGATAGGTAAATGTAAAGTATCATTAGTGACATCATTCTCGAGCTTGACCGAACAACTGTGGTCCCTTAACATTCATATTCCAAGGGTAGCGAAAGGAATTAGTTAAAATAGCACTATCAAAGGTGACGATGATACTGCGAGTAGTAGTGACGCACAGAGGAATTGAATTGCTATCAAAGAAGAGAAACGAGATAATTTTGGGCACTAGTTGACCACTTGACTGAAGAATGTATAGAATGTGCTAAAATTTAGACGCTGGTCAATGTAATAAATAGCTAGAAGGGATTAAATCCTCAAGGCAAGATTCGACTCACTTCCAAAAATTATCCTCGAGGTATCTTCTTTTTGCTACTATGTAGGGAATTTGAAGCATTAATATTGTTTATTCCATTTCAGAACCAGTTCTAAGCGTACTGAGCTTGATTTATGAGGGAATGTTTATAATGGAATGGATGCTCGAATTAGCATAATCAACTATAAACTGTTTCTGTATCATTCACGATTTATTTATTTATAGGCTACTGATCTAACAGCAAGTGTAGTAATTGGACATCTATTCTGCTATGTCCAGTTGCCCTACAGCCCCTGCACCTCACATAATCATGCCCTGCTTCCACTCATGCTGAACAAAGCGAGGCTGCACGTCAGTCATTTTTTCATACTCTATTTTAATAACTCAATCTACTTTTCGGGAGCGCCCTCGTTTTTTTCTTAGTGGAAGCTTGTTCGACGTCTCTTTTGTTCCAGTTGGGGTTTCTCTTATCCGAAGGTCATTCGTTCCACCCTTTATTTTCTCGTCAATTAAAAAGGCACTAACTCGCTCAACGCGTCCAAGGTCTGGTGCATAGATCTTGGTATGTTTTTTTTATGAATACTCCTTCTCGACCTCTTACAACAAGTTTGTCATATCTACCTTTTGGTTCTAGGGTCTTTGGGTTAACATAGCCATATGCTTGTAACCCCAGAGTCTGATGTGATCAATGTTTGGTTTAACTCCTGTGAAGGCCTCAAATGGAGAGGTGAGTTTTCCGTTTCTAATCGGTCCGAGGGGAAGCCTATTCCTAACATAGAAGTCGTATTCATCTGCTTTGTCCCAGAACTCAATCGGTAACTCTACATCATCAATCATTGCTCGGATAGACATTTCAGCAGTCTTTATGCTTCGTTCAGCAGGTCCATTTGGATGTGGGGAAGCGATAACTGTGACGTAAGCCAAAACTCCATCTTCTCTTTCCCATTGCTTTGTTACGTGTTTTAGTTTTGGTGCATTGTCTGATCTGGTCGACTTAAGCAGCTTACCTGTTTACCGTTCTTCCCTTATCCTCAATTTTCGTAGTTCAGATGTGGCTTAATCTATAGTCTTCATTGGGATTGACCATGTTCTTCGGGACCAATTATCAATCACTTGCAAGAAACACCTATTTCCACGAAGAGAAATTGGGAGGAGGCCAGCGATACCAAAAGAGATAAGTTCAAGTGACTCTCTTATGAATTGTAAGTACCTTACTATTTTTTTTTCATTTTTCCAATTTTACAGGATTTATAGATTCTTTTGGCTGCTATAGGAATCTTGACTTTTGTGATATTTGAGGTTTTATGGAGTTTACTTATGATTTCTGGACCATTATGTCCAAAACGTCAATGTATCAACCTGTAACGCGCTCTTTCTAATTTTGTCTCAGCTGGGTCATCGTCAGACTGATCTAGATTTTTATTAGAGAGGTCAGGGTCAGGTAAATAATTTTCAGAATTATTTTCGCAATCTCTAGATATATTTTAAGGTCCTTTCAAGTCTAGACCGAAGTCACTTCGCTGATCCAGAGCAGTACATGCAAACTTCTTACCAAGCCTTGGGTTTAAAGGCATATCCTTAAGGTTAGTTGCAATATGTTCTACAATATATATGCCACCATTTTTGATAGCGGGAATCATCATTTTGTCACCATCTTTGATCCAGATATTTGTATCAGAAAATCCTTTCATTCTATTTTTGCAGAGCTATTAAGCTGAAAGTAAATTTACACCAAGATTAGGTAAATAGTATGCCCTTCTTACAACGCCAGAAGACCTGTCAGCATATTCTACAACAGCAGTTCCGCGATGATCAGAAAATAATAATCCCCCCTGACTTCTCTAGTAGAACGTTTAATTTTTTTTAATGATCCCCTAAACAAGTGAATTTGGTCAGTCATCGGTGATGTGGCCCCAGTATCAAGCACCCATTTTGTAGGAGCGCTCTTACTAATTAAAGCTTTAGAGAGCATGACTTTCTGTGGGCGAGAAAATTCAGAATCAGAATTTGGTTCCGAGTCGGACGATTGTATATTTTCTCCACTTATCGTCCCCTCTGAATTCAAATCAGGGTCATATTCACAAGCAGTGTATCCACGAGTTCTTCTTGATAACTTCACTATTTTGCTCTCTTTTGCTTTTCTATGCTCTAGATGTTCCTTGCTAGGAATTGATTTCGCTTTAGTTTGCCTGCTGGTTATTTTTTAGAACTGCTGAGTCCTATCTTCCGTCTTTCATTTTCATTTCCGGAGGAGAGACACTAAATGATTTGATCTCTTCAGCGTAGGGGCAGCTCTCAGAGACGTGATCAGCTCCATCACATCTACAACAAAGGATTTGTTCTGGCATATCTTTCATCGAGACATCTGATCCTCTTCAGTACTTTCGATAGCGCTTTTCAATTGCGAGTGAGCATCTCTGATAGCTTGAGGCTATCTTCTTTTTCAAGAAGAATGTGAATCTTTTCTTCAATAGTTGTGTGTGGGTATATATGGAAGCCGTCGATTATTGACGAGTATTTAGCTAGGTGGGACTTAATTAAAATTAGGAAAAGAGCCTTTTCAGGGTACACCTGCCTCATTGTTGTATCGGCAACTAGTTTTCGTTTATAGCTGTTCAATATTGCCCAGTCGTTTTCAATCCCATTTTTGTCCACATCAAAATCGTCGGGGAATTTCTGAATTTTACTTATGTAGGTTGAAACAGTAGATTCGCTGGTTCTGCTGTACTTAGTCTTGAGGAGTTCCCAAATTTCCTTTGCGTTTTCAAATTCTTCAAAAACTCCTTGGTCATCGTCATCAAGACATTCTGTTAGGTGGGAATGGAATTTTGCAGAGCCTTGATTGAAGATCTTTAGTTTTTCTTGGTTCCATATCCCATATCCCTCCCATCTGCTCGAATCTCGATGTCAATTCTGTTATTTCGTCGGCATTGGACATTTCGGTCACACCTGTCCCTCGTGATTCGGTAGTAGTATCTTTATCACGTTTAATCCATGCGAAGCTGATCTTAGTAGTTTCTGCATCATAGAAATAGCCTTTGGATTGGGCTTTGAACTGGAATTTTTAGGAACCATTTTTCATGAGTTTCCCTTATCAAAAGAAGAGTGTCTGGATGTTATTCATATTCTGATCCCATTCTTTTCTTTATTACATTTGCGGGAGTCGTTAGTGAGCTTTTCGTTCGTGAGAGTGTCGAGAAGTTTAGGCACCGGTGGTCATAAACTATTAAACTTATATTACCTTATTTAGAGTAGTGATCACTTTAAGATAACCAAGTCTGTTTAGAAGAAGGTAAACTTCTATCCTTTATTTTGAACATTTTGTAAATTCTAAAGATTACAATAATATGTTAACCACGACCACATGAAGCTCTCAGACCTTATACGTGTGTTTGGGTTCGTGCGTACTACAAAACGCAACGGCAACGAACTAATTACACATGGTATCAACAATATCGTTCTTCCTGGCTCAGAATTGCCCTGCAGTGATATTTTTGTAACATTGACTAAATATCCTTTAAGTTTGCGCTACTATCTTTTGATTAAATTCTTGTTGATGAGCTTTTCTTGCTACCTCAATCCTACGCCGCTGGTATGGAATCAAGCATAGGAGGTTGTATAGTAGTGCTTTGAAGCCCTATTGATATGTCAATAGGGATGGAAATCATTTGAATTATGGGCTGGTTTTGAGCCAGTCGCTCCTTAATCATATGCTAAAAAAGCATGCTATACGACTTAGCAAAAGACCCTGTGCAAATTATCCTGATCTCTCTGGCCTCCACTTGATAGGCTTCATTTTGAACAGATGAAATTTGCTCATGAGGTTTCAAGAGTCCATGGTGAGTAATTTTGTTAACTACGCCAAAAAAAGCCTGATAGGCGAATGGGGGTATGTATGGCCTCTTGTGCCCTTTTGACCGTTAATTTACTTAAGTGATCAATTATCGAGAGATGAATTACTCTCCAAACCATCCGTAGGTTTTTTACGAGCTTCCCAATCCAAGATTTCACTCTGCGATGAGAACTTACAAGGAGGGAAGTGGATATTGTCTCAGTATGACATAATTGACCTATCAAAGCATGCAAAGCATGAACAATCTGCCTTTAAATGGTATTAACCATTGACCATGAGCGTACTTAATAGCTTCTTGCTCTACGAGGTTGCCGTGGTTAAAATAGAACTCGGCATTGAATTCATCAACTAAGTCTATGAACTCCTCAGGTATTTTTGCATAAGTTACGTTGATTACAAGTAAAGTACTTTCTTTACAGCTGAAAAACCTTCTGATTTCAGAAAAATCATAAAATCTATTGAAGGAAATAATACTCAAAATGCTTGACAGTAGATCTATATTTAGAAGGTCAGATGAAAAATTGAGAGATAGAAGACCTACAAATTAGATCATCCTTATGCTACGACAATAAAGAAAGTTAGATTCCTTGAGACAGGGTTTCAACAACTTCAGGGTGATATTAAAATCTAAAGCTTCCCAACCCGCAAGCAAAGGCCAAAATTTGAACAGTGGAGCGGATAGTACCTGCAGGTAACTCAAGCTCTATATCAATGTTAGTACCGGAGAACCTCTATGAAACTGGATAAAATTGAAGGCTACTGTTGAGGATCAGTGCCTGAAAATTTAATTTAAGTATGAACTAGAGGCTATCCAAAGTAGATAAGACTACAGAACACCCTGTCTAAATGCAATCCGTGTAATTGCAAAATCACTGTAAGTGCAAATATCAAAATCCACCAAATTTCCAATTAGTAAATTATTTAATAAATGCCAAAGTTGCCAAAGCTACAAATAGCTAACAAAATTCTGGATTTGCACTTTATGGATGGTAAAATTTACGCGTGACACGTCGAAAATTTAAAGGGAAATTCTACTACCAGATGCATTTAATCTTTTGGTACCGGCCGAGAATGCTCTTACAATTGGATTTTCCAATAGCTGGCTTCAATCTTTCTGTGCAAGACATCATTTCAAAATGCATCGGTAGCACAGTGAAAGTGGATCAGTTGACGAGGAGATGCTTGCTTTAAAAATTCCAAGGTTACAACAGATTCTCAAACAATTCGCCATAAATGATATTTTCAGTGATGACTAGACTGGACTATTTTATCGCACGTTGCCAAATAAAATAATATCTCCTCGAGAAATTGAAGGTACCAAGGAAGAAAAACTCAGAATTACAAACCTGCTTTATGCAAATGCTGATGGATCTGAGAAGATAGCCCCTTTGATGATTGGGAAAGCTCAATCTCCAAGAGCCTTCAGAATGAAATCCGTAAAATGTTACAGTTTATCTCAAAGTTTCAATCAAAAAGCTTGGATAACGAAAAATATCTTTTTACCTTGGCTTCAGGACCTCAATAATCAAGTTGGATCGATAGCAGGCCGCAAAGTTCTTCTGTTGGTTGACAACTTCTCTGAGTATGATAAAATGGATGATATGCCAACCCTGAAAAATACTAAAATCCTATTTCTGCCACCCAACTCAACTTCCAGAATTCAACCAATGAATACTAGTATCATCGTCGCATTCATAGCTAGATACAGAAAACGTCAATTTCAGAATGCAGCTTTATTGAGTGATAGAGGAGTTCCCAAACTATATGAAGTAGATCAATTGAAAGCTATGCAATGGATAGCTGATTTTTGACAAAATCTTCCTTCTTCAATCCACCAGAATTGCAGAGAGCGATGAGGTGGAAGAAGTTCCAATAATTTAAGGTTCTTCTCCAACACTTAACGAGGTAAATATGGCTATATACGCCTATATGAATCATTTTAGTAATGCCAATGACGCCACAGAGAAGGCTCGTAAATCAGTGGAACTCTTTCTTGAGGAACATAAATGGAAAAAGACCTAAGGAATTCAGTAACAGAGTATTGATACATTTTTTTCGCAGAGTCTAGAAATGCAACATAGAGTTATTCAAATTATTTAGTCATATATTGCAACTGCAAAATTTCTATGAATTCCCAGATTTGCAAGAAATAGAGGTTTTTTCTAAATGCAAAACCACTTTAAGTGTAAACATTCTCGGCCATGAAGCATTTGCGCTTAGACAGAGTGTACTATACCTAAAAATATGTCTCTACTCACCCATGCCGCTCGGAATCACTACACAATCAAGACTTCTGACTGTAAGCTTGTCAATCTCCGGACCTGGCGGTTTGAATTGGCACTTTAAGACTAACTTACCAATTGTTGTACTTACACGAGCTGAAAGGGTTGCGGGCGAGACTAGGGCTGAAAAAGTTTATGGTCCATCCACACTGGTGTGTCGACTAAATCATCCGTCAAAAAGTGTATACAAACTATCTTACTTCCTGTACTTTAGACGAATCTTACAACCTTACGAAACGACTTACTTAAACAGATACATTACGCCTCTCCATACCTTGTAGAAATGTGTGAGACTTACAACTATAAATCAGCGACTCCACAATTTTAATTACACATCTTTAGAGCTGTAGGGTTTTTTCAGTTGAGAATGAAAGCCTAATGTACCATTCTAAACCTGATATCGAGGTCGACCGATGATGAGTTCTAGCAATTTACCACTCAATTTATATTTTGTATCAGTTGCTGTAAGAGCGTTTGGAGGAAGTATGTAAAGAATACCATCGGGCTTTGAATATTCATATTAGATATTAACTGGACAAAGTTCTAGCATTTCATTTAAACAACTCGTACGGAGATTTTATCGTATCGATGGACATAATGCAGCCAGCTACATGTCAAAAACAGCAAAAGATAATGGATCAGGATATGATGTAGAAATGTCGAACATACTACGAGCATATAAGAAATAACAATGGTGGATGACATAAGTTACAGCAAAGTATTTCGCAGGTGAATGATTTGATACGCGACGTACGTTGTGATTCGTATCGTGGCCACAGTTTGTGGCTGAAGGGCAGGGTTGTCTTCTCATTTATATTTACATGGGTATCCATCTGTGTAATTCTCTTTCTGGAAATCATGATGGCTGTTGATTGAAGTCCTTGAAGATAACAAGGGGCCTTACAAACTCAAAGGTGGCATCGATGATTTCAATGATCGAGATCCATTTATGAGTCTCCTGACTCTTTACGTAAGTATATCTCTGGATAAAGACCAAAGAATGTGATAATTCGAACAAACACCTAGAACAATACCATGCTCATCCATATACTACATCTCAGATAACTAATATCAAACTTCTATCGAATCAGTGCCGCTGATCTAAGCTACCTCGATCTTACAGCCAATAACTGTAGCTAGCTACTGGCAGTCACTTCTCTCTAGGCTGTTTTTTGTCTCAATTTATCCAGATGATTTGTAGAGCTATTTCTCGTATACATGCAGTTAAGAAGCGGCAGCCAATTGATTTCTAAGAACGCTACAGTAGCTAGTATTTCCCAAAGAACTGTTCAGGGGCTCTTTTCTGTTGAAACTGCGGCTCGAAAAATTTTTCGAAGATATGTGTATGGCCCTCATCGAATGTAAAAACGGTAAAGGCCTCTTCCGCTCAGATAATTGCAAGCACCTTTTTCGGCTTATATGTTCCGATCAGCCCAGAAAAGAATAGTTAAAAATTTTCCGAAAAGATGGTTACCACAAATTTCAGGCAATTGCTCGAACAAAGGTTGCTGAAGTTAAGGCAACAGCTAAAGAATGCAATAGAGATTCCAAAATAGTCAATCTAAAGTTATTACTAACGATTCTCAATCATCATCTATTGAATATACGATAGATGATCAAATAAGCTTATGAAGGGCAACCAATGGGTTCGCTGTCCTCTACAATCTTTCAAGCTCATATCAATTGAATAGGAGAGTTCAGGGACAACTCAGGATATCGCTTTAGCTCGCGCCTGTAGATTAAAGTCTAATATTCTGTTAATGCAATGGGCAAAGTGGTCAGACCAAACAAAATCACACCCTTCTTCGAATGCCAACTACCATCTAGTAGAGATGATGTAAGTCATCTTTACGAGGAGCCTCATAATATATCACTCGCCCAGCGGTTACTATACTTGATTCCATCTCCGCATTCAGTAGCCACGGACGACTCTAACTCAACTTACTGGGCCTGGTAGCCTGGTACAGTGCGTTCTTAAGATCTTGGCGAATAAATGAAAGGTAAGCAGTAGTAAGTAATACGTCTTGCCTCTATATAGTCGAACTGATACAACGAGATGAAAATACTCGATCTTGATTAGTTAAATTTCAATGGAGTATGTGTATGAGTAGAGCGTGGAGAATGCATAAACAGTGATTACTTTTCAAATTGCGGCTCAATTCTAAGCATTTCATGGCCACAGCCTAGCAATAAGGGCCTGCAACGATGCAGCAAAGCTCTTAAAATTACCCAAAATTTACGTGGATAAAACTCCGTTAGAACTATTGTGTCTTATCGTATTCAAATTTGAAGAAAGAGCTTCCTAGCTGTATCAGAAAAAAAGACATAAAATTTGATGTTTGTTTTATAGGTTATAATAATCTTCTGATAAAGTTTATGGTGACATAATGTTGCAATTTTCATGGTTAATGTAAGCTGTAAATTGATAGTAATCTAGACCCTCGTTTAAATTGTAGCAAAGGGCTTCAGAAAAATATTTAAACTTAACGGAAATCAGACTAGAAAATATGACTTTGTGTTGGCAGTTTTGAAAATAAAACTTCAACGAAATCGATTTTGTTTTTTTTGAGGTGTTCATCTTGTATATAACAAGTTAAGATTTACGTACATCTAACATCCTAAGTAAACAGGACCAGATAAGATTCTTATTATGAGTCTCATCATTTCTCGCAACAAATGAGGTATCTCTATGAAGCACGAATATCAGATATTGATTTTTATGTACGGTTGAACGTTCGAAATAAGCTTCACAATTCCTATAAATCAGTCTGACAATGGCTAATAAATACAATCAGTTCCATCTCGTTACAAATATGCCATATCTTTTTCAAATTCACTCAAAGATGTTGAATAAACGGCACAGTTTGTGACAATCCATTCAATTCAGGCCTTTACCTCTTTTTGTTAAAAAAATCTATCGATAGTCGATGTAATCAAGAAAATTTCCAATCAAAAGACGATGGTATTTAAATTTATAGAATTAAATTATTTACACAAATCAGACAGCCTGTTGATAAAAATACAGAACGAGAAATGTAAGTGGAATGTACTCTGTTCTACTTATTCTTTTAAATGGGTTGTTCAAATTTCGAGATTTCAATTTTCAAACTTTGTTCGACATTATCGCAGTCATCACCCTGAACTGAAATTACTCACAACGAAAGAACTGAAAAGACTAGACTAAGAATATTGGAGACTTGCACATCTAGGTTCTCTAATCAACTCGGATCTCAAAAATTAAAACAGACCAAGTTTTCTACCGAGCCTAATGAAGATGAGGCTTTATAAGAACTATTAGATTTCATATTCTCTAATAATCTGTTAAAATATTGGTCCTCAGCTCTAAAGTCTTCCAACGAGGTTACTTTCAGAAAATTTTGTTGAATTTGTAAAAATACTATTATACCCATGGGCTAGGGAAAATCTTCATGAGGGAAATTATGATAATTACACATTACACCCTATTTTATTTTTGATGAGTTGCCGGCATTCTCTTCACAAAACAGTCTCGGAAGATCTAAAACCAACTAGCCACCGATCACACATGTTGATAACTCGTTCGCTCTGTGGTTTCAGTTGTCTAACCGAAAGCAAAAATATTTACAGTACGAGCCTATCGTACTATAGGTGACCAGAAGAAATGCGCGTAAAGTATAATGCTATGAGACTTAGATTATCAGAGATGTAAGTGAGAGATCCACCACTGAAGCTGTAGAAGATGAGGATAGTTTATGATGATATTTAAGATATAGCAAAGTAAAGAATCGCAGGTAAACTTATCAATTTCGATTTTCTTTCACGTATGACTGTCAAAATATACCACCCTTTTCCGCACTCTCAACAATTTCGAAAATTCTACTTTAATCTAAGAAAGAACAAGTGTAGGAAACTTGACACATGGTAAACCGGAAGACTTCAAAGCTAAGAAATACAAAAAAAAATGATGATGGTAGTTGCTATTAGAAATACACCTGAAATAAAACGTAAAGCCTCAATAAAGACCAGGCTCAAATCTTGATATTCACCCTAACAGAATTCACATTCTAATAAAAATGTAATCTCGTCATCAGATAAGGACAACCTTAAGCGAATTTCTAGACAATCAGTAGAATGTATTTGTGCATTAATTGCTAAGCATGTAAATAGTAGTGAAAGCCGCCACTCATGCAATATCAAATACGCAGTTGCCTTAAAAGTACATAAAAAATAGAACGTGCTTACTCTGTAGTACAAATTAACCATGTAGAATCTAATGCCATGGCTTTAAAGGAATCTTTGAAATGATAGATTAGCTTACCCTAGCAGTAAGCACTGGGAAAGGAAGTTTGAGTTAGGCGTAAGTTTATTGTTCCTAGTCGAAACTTTTGAATATTTCATGAGATGCCTGCTTGAGAGATGACCAACTTTCAAACAATAAAAGGGCATTAAATACTTATTTTTCACTGTATTAATGATAACTACCAATAAATAATCAAGTTTTCTTTTAAAAGGGTCTCATTAAATTTGTAAATTAAGTTATTAGTGTTGTATTGTTGCAAAAGCATTTAACATTTCCAAGGAAAAAAAAATTCACGCAGTTCAGTTTTGAAATATCCCCCAAGTCTCATGATCACTTTTACAAGTACCTCGACCATGCGTGCATTTTTTTACGGTCGTAAAGTATACATGCAGCGAGAGTTTCAGAACGATGGTTTTTTTTTTGTAGTGGTGGGAAAGAAGCAAGGATGTTGAAATATTAAATAGCAAAATAACCCCCCTTTCGAGTTATACCATGAAAAAAGAAAATATACCTTGTAGGATATAGGATATTCAATAATTTCATTGTTTTATTATGGTTCGCTCTCTACTCCCCCCTCTCCCTCTATCTCTGGTGGGGAAAAAAAAAAATTAAAAAATTAAGATAAAATAAAAAAGATGCTTCACAAGTTTAGGATATATTGCTAAAGATTTCATCTCACAGTAAAGAGCAAATTAAAATTATTTTGGTAATCAACCGAACTTATAACTTTTTTGATGATAGTCAAGTGTCTACCTGCCTGATGCGCTTGATTGATTGATACTGTTTGGCTGGCCCCTCACTCACTCACCCACCACCTGCCAGCCCCACCACCTGCCAGCCCCACTAATGCCGGAGGGGCCCGAAGCGCCTTTGGCTAGCGTGTAGGATATAAATATATATATATATATCCACTGTCTGTTATTTACCAATCCTGTCCCATATACTATGACGAGCCGGTAAACAGGTTTTTTTAAAAAAAAAATAAAAAAATAAAAAGTATAATTTATACCCTGCAAGACAAAAATTAGAAGTCGCGCTAAACAGGGTAATGCAGATTTACTTAGGGCTATTTTCGCGCCAAATTACCATTTTGAGTGCACAAAACTTTCTAATTTCGCTCCATGCATATTTTAGCGTGAATACCTGTTTTACGGTTCGAGATTAGTATAACGTACAGCCGAGATTTGTGCAGGGATATTCTCTTTGAAAGTTTTTTTTTGATTTAAGCCTGACTTGGATACGATCTGCATATAAAACTTAAGATTTTGTATGGAAAGCATTTTGGTTTGAAATTTTGCACGGCTCCAACCACCAAAATATAAAAAAAACGATAATGTATTCAAATTAATTCAAAGGTTTTATTATTGGTGCAAAAAAGAAATGAATAGAAAATATGAAACAAAGACTGAAGAAGTTTAAATTGGGTATAACTTCATCTAGCAGTTATCACTGCTATCAAGTTCCTTAGGTGGGGGATGACGACGGCGTTTCTACCTGTACGTGGTGTCCCCTACGAACCTGGAGTTTAATTTCAGAGCTAATAGAGACATGCACTACATGGCCATAGAGGAAAAATCACCCAGATGAGTATTCGGAGCTTACCCAGTTCCTGTTATGGCGGTGATGGATCAGATTAAGTAGACCCCTTTTACTACGATAAATTCTCACAGTTTACAAATATTTTGACATTTTACCGTTTACTGAGGAAAGAGCATCGCTACCTGACGGCTGGCGGTGTCGATATTAGGAGGATATTTGGACGATGGGATATTAGGAAGATACAGATTGGAATACGCACCTTGTATGACTCTAGTGTCTAGGCCTCGCCTGGCTGGGGTTGCAGACTTTTTGAGACTTTTTCCCGCGAACATAGTTTCCATAGCTGCTCTTTTTAATTTTTTGAGTTGGGCAGAAGGTTCTTTAGAAAAGGCGGTTGAAATTTACGGGTTCTTACTGAGTCAAATAGCTACCTATCATGGGTCAATGTATCTGGGATCATAGGTTCGTAGCAAAAAGGGATGGGAGCACTCACAAGGTGTGGCCTAGCTCAGAGAGGAGCCCTAGTGTTATGATAGTCTTGGACTCAAGATAGCACGAATAAATACAAACACATACATACATACATACATACATACGTATATACACACAAGTTCCTTAGGTGTCATTGACGCCCAAGCTGCCTTGACGATCCCATAGAGAGTATCGTAAGATCTATACTTTTTATTTGCTAGATCCGACCTGTATTCAAGTCATACTAAGTTTCAAAACAATACCCGCCAATGTTGCGTTAATTAATCTTGAAAAAGTGTACCTGGAAACTCCTGAGAAGTACTCATTTCATCTTTTGAGGGTAGAAAACTTAGCTATGGCTCCAGACAAGTATAAGGGCAAATATTTTTGGCTGATTTTAAAGAAAAGCTGAGTCGGTAATGAAAAAGAATGATACGACTTGGTAGAAATAAGAGGAACGTTCTTTGTAATAGGTTGTAAATTATCGCTAATTCTTAATTTAGATCGTATTTTAACTGTAGTTTTCCTACCCCTGCACAATAATGCAATAATGCAAGATCCTGTACTATAAAGCTGTTATTAGATCAATCGATCTGAAAAGAGTTCAGCCGACGGTTGGTCACAAGGAGTCCAGTGAAAAACATAGGAGGATAGATAGAAACATCAGCCTGACTCATAAATAAAGACTTTTTACAAGTGTTTGAGGATATAGTTAGTCCAAAAATTCGACGTAATGATGATCACATTAGATATACAATCTATAGGCTATTAATGCATTTCGTTAATCAATCACACGTACGAATAATATTGGTATTGCTGCTATAGGTAAAATTCTTGTGTAACCATACACAAGTATTATTGTTGTAGGATCCAATCGTATCCAATCGTATAAAATTTGTCGCTATAAATCGATTTTGAGATGTGTATATAGCAGACTTTACGGAGTTACGAAGTTCTTACTTCCTTTCCGATGGCAAAGAGGAAATCTCCACTTTTGCGCTAATTCCATTTAGGCGCTTAATATTTCCCAATGATAATTGAGATGACTGAGAAAAGCTGCATTTATCTTGCTGTCAAAAGTCTAACAGAAACCTAGTCTCCAAGGGTTGACCTCGACTCCACTATAAATTTTTGTTTAATTCCTCTCTAAAGTCAGCTCTAAGCCTTCTGTAATACCTGAATCGCTACCTCGTAACTCATACTCCTGATACCAGATAAAGGATTGTAGTTCTGGAATAAAAAAATTGATACGGATTGAAAGCGTGTTCATCGAGTTAAAATGTTTCAAGTAGCATCTTGAAGACTAGGAATGTCAGATTAATTCGTAATTTCTCAGGCATCTTCAGTTTAGTGTTTGCGGCGCGTACTAACCTACGCGCTGCAACCTCTTGAACGTAAACTGTCCATTGTATTCAATGATACTTTAAGATCAAATATTCTATCAGGAAGGTGTTATAGTGATTTCCATTAAAATGTAATTGGATGAGTATAATTTGAGAAACCTGGTCTTTCACTTCTTCAAGGGACGGCGTGTAGTGATTACGGCTCAAGGTATATAATTAGGCTTCTAAATGTCTCATTTGATGAGTATTTTCAGTTGGGAAAACACAAGCCTATGCTTATAAAAGTTCTTCTATGAGTAGATGCTAAGCTGAACCATCAAATGTATGCACAGTACTGCTCTTATGCTTGGGAAAACCTTAATATCGTGCTTTTCCTACGTAGACTAGCGATTAATATCACAGAGGCATCATCTAAGTCTCCGCATATTGTATTGGACTTCCGTCTAGGATGACACAAAAGTCAAGTTGGCTAGAGAGCCAGCCATTATCGAAATTCATTCCCATGTCTTCAGGAGCATGTAGAATAAATATGGCAGCAGATCTTCATAAAGTTATTCAGCCCGGCAAAGCTCATAGAATCGGAATCCCAAGTAAATAGTAAACTCTAACTTGCAAGTTACTAATTCGTCAGCCTCATTAGTTTTAATGCATGCAGTCCATGGTGCATTGCATTGACCTTAACTCTACGCAGCCCTGGTAAATGTTATCAATGGATCTCCTTTTGTGGATGGAAATCTGCTATTTAGTCGGTAAGATCATCGTATGATTTTCGGGATGGTGATAATTTTGACTCGAATAAAAGAATATTGAACTGGTATTTGCTATATTCCATCGCAGAAAACTTTACATTTCGTTGACTGTTCATAGCTAGTTGGCATTGCACACGTTAAATATTTTTTTCTCTATATTCTACTCATCGCTTGAATCAAATTTTGATACCTGGCTATGGATACACTGTTGCGTGATGGTGATAGTCCAGAAATTTGCTGTAGGCCAAGCACGGATATTTCTTCGTCAAGAGTTCGACAACACTATGATTGGGTTCCACCGGTGCATCGTAGACAACACAGTATCCACCATCCCCCAAATTACTACACTTCTCGAGACACAATTCCTATCTCTTATAGCAGTAGATTTGTATCAACTCCACCAATTAGTCAGGATTTTGACAGTTACAATGACATGATAGTAGAGCGAACTCCAGCCGGTAATTCTATACTGTCCATACCACCATTTGAGCAATGTCATACAACAAGTGGTTTCTCAGATTATCAGCAATCCGATATTTCTGCCGCTGCGCGTGTGCAGAATTCATTTCGTCGACTTCCAAAGGATTCTAAGTATGAACGCATTTTACGAGGACTGATTCGTCGTCATGACCCTTTGGACTCAGGATTTATGCTTGATGATTCAGCATTGGAGAGTATTCTTACTGCGGCAGATACTCTATTTTTTGATGGTGCTCTAGCTAGCCGTGTACAATGGGAATGGAGCTCTGATCCGCGTTATCGAACGGAAATAATTGGGACTACAGCATTACGCCGCTGCACAAGGCGAGAGGGTTTTGAGACACTTATTATTCTTTCAGAACCTTTACTCCGTAATGCACGCTATGATCGTCGGCTTCTACTTTCAACATTTCTTCACGAGCTGATTCATTGTTATCTCTTCATTACATGCGGGTTTGAAGCTCGGGTGGAAGGAGGTCACACTGCTGGGTTTCACCAAATTGCAGAAATGATTGATCAATGGGTTGGGCCTGGCTTCTTGAGTATTTCTAAACTACGTGAGGATCCAGAGAGATTTAATATACATACATCACTTGGCATTAGGCAAAGGGAATATTCAAACTACATGCAACAACAGACTTTCATATGTGAAAAAAAAAATTATTATAGATAACCCACCCCACATATACTTTGCTGTTCCTCTGCATAAATTGTTGGTTCCGTGAAACTTACCAAGCGAACATAGAGCCATTCTCAAGCAAGGGCAACGTGCAATGTAGGTGCGTAGTTGGAATCATCATCTCCCATCCTGGACAGTTGAAACTGCATTGCTTCTTCATTCAAAGCTGTATCCGAATCGAACAGACTTCCATGCATGTCTCGTGCACCTTTCATTTGGGAATACTTTTAAATATGTGTAAGTACTTCATTTTAAATATATAACAGTTCTAGTTTAACAATGTTATCTAGAGGATTATTTTTTCTAAGGAGGTTATAAGAAACACCTTAGAGACTTACTGAAGGGAAAAACTCTTTCCCTGGCAAATATTTGTTATTTCCTTGACAGATCAATTTTGCTGCACAGGTATTTCTGTTACCCAAGAAACAGTTCTCACTCAAATTTCGATAACTAATTTTGGTCAACTTTAGATAGGATCTACCAATGCACTAATTGCGATTCATATATAATGATCTTTAATATAAACGCAGGTATCAGGCTCAATATCAGACGCCGTCAACCTAGAATTTGATGATAAGAGGTTGAAGATGTAGAAATTGGTCAACATATACGACATAGGTGTCCAGCCTCTAGTTCTTGAGAGAAATGATATATAAGAGAACAAACATCATAAAAGAAGATTGAAAAAGTGTGATTGTCCGTCTCAAATATCCAAAAAAGGATATAAAAATTGCAAGTGGAATTTGTCAATAATTGAGGAAAAAGGCTTCAATAATCATCTTACATTTGATAATCTTGTCGCACGAACTTCTATTAAAGTCACGAAAATCAAAGTTAACAACAAAGCCAAGTCGTTCAATGAGTATTCGGCTAATAGTACATTAGTATCTTCACAAAGTTTGCGAGGAATGAAGAGTGCAGTGACTCTCATGGAAATGTCGAATATAAAATAGTGATAATCCTTCTCAAAGCACTCCTACTGTATCGTTATTTGAAAATGGTGTTCCTTATGGTAGAAATTAGAATTGATATACGGGTCATGATCTGCTAATAGAAATAAATCTTGATTATATCTTGTGGCTTATGCTTCACAACATCTCGGCGATGATCACAGAAAAATTTTGTGATCGCGATTACTCTTGTGTGAATAAACCTTGGATTTTTTTTAAAATGTGTCACGTTGCTCCGATAATTTATGATCTTGCAGCAAACCCTCGTATTTCATACTTTGTATGCCTCATCAAGTCAATTGGGTAGGTTGGAAGAAATACAACATTCTACATTCTTTCGCTGTAGCATAAAAATGGTGAACCTAAAGAAGAAGAAAATCTCTCCCACTAGAAGGTTGGAGGGTAAATCTTTTTAAATATTCTTATCTAGAATATAAATAGGGAATCATTAAATTCTTACCCCCTTTCCTTATTTTCTTACGTCCCTGCCCTGCTCCATTGAATGCCCATGCCCTGTCAGTACTAGGATCCACAGCAAGCTAGAGTTTGTAAACTCCAATCAGCACTAGAAAATTTATCACCGAAAGAAACCAGGGCTATAAAATCCATAAAATTACTCTATCTAATTGGT
>PEDP01000200.1:0-33684 GCA_002918395.1 Erysiphe pulchra
CCCTGCCTGTCGGCACAGACAGCGAGCGGACAAACTAGAAAAAATTATCGACCAGTTCAACTTATTAGTTAACAATGACATGACTGTGGCTACACGACCGAAACAGACACCAGGGCACTCCATTATTGATTTAACTTTGACGACTTCTGATCTTGGTCTGCTACCATCATGGATAATAGACCCTGATTATTCCACGCCATCAGAAAATCTATAGAATTCTACAACCTGTTAAATAGCCTAATGATCAATACGTATGATGAACGGAAAAATGATATTGTCCCGCATATTGTTCCATACGAGCAGGTATGGAACAGTTTTGTCGGAATTATGTTTCGGGTAAAACTTGACAACAACAATGAAATGGGAAGAGGACTCTTAGAATTCAGCAAAAGCGACAGAGCTAAGGCAGAGTTTCTTCTAAGATCCTTCGGACCTTATTATGCCAATACAATCGAGAAAATCAGAGCCAAAGAGTACGGCTACAATAATGTAGTCTTGAAAGTTAGGCAATTCATCCCGCTCAAAAAACAGAAAACCAGGGACACAAGGAAGAGCCTGTAGTGCTTAAAACAAAAATCGGGAAAGATAGCAAGACGCATAGATATTGTCAATCAATGGGACGAAAAGGCATAGGGCATTTAGATGATGAGTGTTGAACCAAGAAAAGCGCAGAGAGGAAAGCAAAAAAGGTCGAAATCCTAGAAGAAGAAGAAGAAAGAATCAGTATAGACAACTTCAGAATAAGGAAAATACAAACCCGCGACAATGTGTTCGAATGGGAAACATGGGCAAGCCATAACACTACAAGTAGATTCGACCTCCTACACAACGTTCAAATCTGCAATCTAAAATTAACAAGTCACAATGGAATCTCGTCCTAATGTGGCCAGACTGGAACATTCAAATTCAGTCGCAAAGGGAGGAAAATCAAACTAAGGAATATGCTTTATAACTTCACGTATATCAATCTTAATAACAGTCAGAGGATCCCTGAGTATTTGACGAAAGCAACAAAGACCGGTATGACTCTGAAGATATGGTAGAAAGTATCATGTGAGCTGGAAAGAAATGAGAACGGAAATGGTCTTATTAGGATTGATTAACTCCACACAACAGAGCGCTAAGAATCCTCCCTAAAAGCAAAATCAATTCTTGAATTACATAAAAGATATGGACATATTTCATTTAATACCCTCAAATCTCTTCCTGAACATCCCAAATTTTCTGTACATCCTCGGTACAAAACGTGTGAAAAAGGTAAAACTACAAAGCCAACAGCCAAAGATCAACCCACATTAATCCGTACATCGAGAATATTGCAACGGATTCACGTGGATCTTGTAGGTCCTATAAAACTGCAAGCCAAATCGTACAAACATTTATTTGTGGCAACAGACAACTACAGTAGATACACAGTGCACACCGTTAGCAAAAAAGTCTGTCGCTCCGAGAAAACTCACTCAGATAATCGTAGCATTGGAAAATGCAACCGATCGAAAGGTAAGTAAAATCCAAGCAGATTGGGTCACAGAATTTCGAAACAGCATGCTAGAAAAATTGTGCTAAGAAAAGGGAATTAGAATGAAAGACGCAGTCCCAAGCCACAGTAAGAGAAATGCCAAGACGTATTTTTGCTGTACGATTGAGTAGGAAAGTATCGATCCATTTAATTAAATTCACTGACCACACTTGTGTCCGAAGTCTGTACAAAAGTCTATTCTACAGTACGGTACTCCGTCGAAAGCACCTCTTACACCAAGAGTCACCATTCCCGCGACTCATCCTAAAATAAGTGCGTCCTTTACATAATGGACCTGTGATTAGATCAGTGACAGACCGTTTACTGATTGCATTACACTGGTAATTGGCAATGATGTCGTACTTTAAGGCCCAGTGAGAAATGCATCTTGCGAGGAAACGTTCAAGTCCTTTACCTAAACGGTTAAGGAGCGATATTGGACGATACGATTTTGAGTGTGTGCCGTCATGTTTACTAGGCTAGGTAGTATTATAATTTCTGCCCTTGAAAAAATTTAGCGGTCGAAACCTAGTGTAGCACATTTATTGAACAGATTTTCATCCGATGCCCTAGCGATAGCCATGAGATTTAAAGTATCGGGGCTGTAATTCATCCTCCCTAGAGGATGTAGAGGTGATCTAACAAGTAGCCATAAAGACCTGAGCAAATTATTGCCATTAAACATTTCTAGCTGCTACGGTTGGTCTATCCTTTGGTATATCTGTAGCTTCCAAATGCCTAGAAAGAAGTATTATGTAGAATTTCAGCATTTTTTTTGGACAACGAACCTCGGTATCCCGTTAGGCTACTTTAAAAAGGGTTATGGTACTTCGTCGCATTATTAAGCCCATTGATTTGTTTTGTAAGCGTTCGGTATATTATGAACGTCTTCCACTTGTGACTTCCAGTAATCCTTTTTCGCCCGTCTAAATGCATTCTGAAGCTCGCACTTTTCGGATTTCAAGTGAACTAACTGTACGTCTCACTATTCGGTATCTACGTGCAGCATTTCGACATTTGTCATTCTACCATACAGTTCCACGTTGTTTACCATTAAAGCGGGAAGAGAGGGGAGGGGGTAAGACAACTAGTAGAATGATTTTTTACCATTTTATTTCCACTTCAGCATCAGCATCTTCGTCGCTCTAAATACTTGAAAGGTTCGTGTCTGTGACCCCCAAAAATGCTCAAGAATCTCGAGTAAATAGGAAGGAGAGGTGGGCACGCATTATCTTTTGTTAGATTGAAAAAAAGATAGCTTCATTCGCCCGTCCTTACTCCTCAATTGACACACAACATCAAAAACAGAATTAAGGAGTGGAATTCATCTCACTTCCACGGAGGTGAGATGAAAAACGACTTGTATCTTCATCTACACGAGTGAAATCAAGTCCACTATGAAATCCCACTGTTAAGACCTCCAGCGCCCGAGATAGTATCAAACCAATAGAACCTTGCTTGCTCCAAGGGTTTTACTCAAACAATTTTAAAATTTTTTTTTTTTTTAAAAATAAAAAAAACAACACATATTCTTGTAAATACTTAGGGACAGATGTATATACGTAGTCAATTAGGCTTAAAAGCAAAGAAAACTTGTTAGTTACTAAGAACCGAAAATTAAATTACATTACATTAACCTATTTTCCCAGAAACTTTTAAATTATCAATTTAATAATGAGTAGCATTTTTGCCCATCATACAGAGAGATAGATAGCTATTTCCAAAGAACAGATTATTCCAGTAACTGCGTCAAAACACTAATAAAGAAAGATAGGAAGGATGTACAACCAAGCACAAGGGCCTCCTATTTATGGAAACTTAAAAAACCAATGAAGATAGTACTTGATATCTGTAGTGACAAGCGGAAAGTTGGAAATAAAACTGTAGAGCCAAAATGCAAACACAACTACTTCTGGAAGCCTGTTACAGTTATGAAATAAGAAATAGTACAATGGTAATGACTTAAAGTAGGATGTAATTTTTGAGGATGAATTAGGTATGAAATTTGATTTATTTATTTTAAGGTCCTAGGCGAATTGCCCTACGCTCCATTTGAATCCAGGACCGGTGGAGCCGGTTGAAGTTACATTCAAGATGCAGGGCACAACTCGTTCTCACCCTTTGTATCTACCCAAGCCTTTCGGACCAAGCAGTAGTTTGATGCAAGTATCGATAGTGGCCCCCTTTCTAAGTTTGCGCACTTGATTGATGTGATTCCGGCATCGTATGAAGTGGGTAGGTGAAGTCTCTTTTCCACATACACATTCCATATTAGCATCATCATGTTTAAAGCGTCGATGATATTACGCGAAATCCCCATGTCCAGTTCTGGCAGCTATGAGCCCGTGAAGGAGCCGCCGTGGAAGACTGAGTTCAGGAGGTTTGCGTCGACGCATCTGTAAGTCTACGTCTAGATAGCGTAATGGACAAGCCTTAGCCCACCATTGGTCTACTAAATCTTAGCGGCATTGGTGTAAAAAATGACGCAGATAAGCCATAGAGATCTTGAATGATTGCGTTAGTCTAGGTGGGAGTAAATGTGGAGCCGTCCGAGCTTCTGTATCTGCCTCTTCATTGCCAGAAATATGAGAGTGACCTGGCACCCATCTTACTTCTGCGTTAATTTTTTGGGCAATATTTTTTTAAAGAGGTCTAAGATCCTGTTTTTAAAGCATTCACCGCTGCTTGAATATCTAGTAATACAAAAATTCTTTCGTTTCCTGTCTTTGTAGTGATTGCTGCCAGAAGTGCCATTAACGCTCCCATGATTTCAGCATCATACACTTCACCTCCGTGTACTAGAGACGCAAATATCTAATGGATCGACTGACCTAATCCAATTTAGATGCGCCTCTATTCCTTTCGGTTTCATTCCTAGTTTTTCAGAGTACGTCGGCGCTGCCAATTCTACAGGGGTTTCAGCTGAGGGAAGCTGACGGAATGCTCTTTGAATACGAGACACTAAAATCTCTAGTTTCTGAGAAACTTTACTCCTTGATTTACATTTGCGTGTGCCTAGATTCGGGCACATACTCGCACGGCTCCGAAGTGGCTGTTTTGTGTCAAGAGAGTTCAGTCTGCATGCAAGTCGTAATCGATTATATTCCAAAAGAACTATTGCTGGTGGAATTCACCCTTCTCTATGAAACACAACATTAGGAGTCGTTATCTAAACAGGTAAAGCTGCTCTCAACGCTAGGTGAATCACTTTGTCTATCAAACTACAGATATATGATATCTGAAGAGTTGATATATCCCTCCTTGTCAGTCTTTTCATACCTGGCCACCATGCTTCTGCGCCAAAAGTAGCTATTGGGGCTACACATGCATCAACCGCAGCAATTAATGCTTTGGGTGCTGTTCCACGTTTAACCAAATTTAATCGTCGTAGATGCTGAGCTACCTTTAGCGCTTTATCGCACCATACTCTAACGTGGTGTTTAAAGGTTAATTAAGGATCAAGATATATCCCAAGCCATCGAATGTGCTCGGCAGGTTCAACTCTAACACTTTTGACTTGAATTTCAACCGGTCTCTATCTTTTGGGTGCTGGAAGGTGTATTACTTCGGATTTCGTAGTATCGAATGCTATAGCATTGTTACTTGCCCAATCTAAAAGGCTATTCACCTCCCTTTGAGCAGCAGCTGATGATTCTACTACCGAGCGCCCTGATCCCAGTATACCAATATCATCAGCAAAACTAAACCGTGCTCTACTAGTACCACTTGTCAATGGCTCTACTATAGATAGTAGAAATAATAGGGACGATATTGGCGATCCCTGAGGGACACCACAAACTAGCTCTTCTGGTGATGCTATTCTCTCCGAATAACGAACTTGTACGCTCCTATTTCTTAAGAAAGACGCTGTCCAGCGAAGTAGAGAATCAGACCAGCCCTGTTCCTGCATGCGCAAAAGCAGCTGATTGTGCAGAACTGCGTCAAATGCTTCCTGTAAATCTAGTGTCACAAATCATGATGCTCAACCCTGTGACCTGGCTTCCTCAATACTATGTACAACGCAAGAGACAAGATCTGTTGCTGACCTCTTAGGAAGTGCTCCTAACTACTATACGCTCAACAGGTCTGAGACTATAGTTAGGTGTGATATTATTTTTGCAATTAGCCTCTCTAAACCTTTCCCAAGACAAGAAAGGAGGGCTATGGGTCTCCAACATAGTTACTCGTTCTTTTTCTTGTGAGAGCAGTTCTTTTGTTACTTCTACATGTCCATTCAGAGTATGAAGGCTCTTAGGGACTGTTGATATTAATACTGAAGTCCAGTTTGTGGCCGACTCTAACTTCCTTCCAAAAGGGGAAAGATGAATCGCTGTATTAAGGAGAGCTTCCCGGGCTTCATTTGTGCAAGAGCTCAGTGCAAAGCCTGAGCGGACTGGCTTTATAAAGCCAATAGCGGAAGGCGAGATAGAGAGTTTAATGACAATGATTTCACGAATACCAGCAGGTGATAATTTACGTCAGTCATGTTCGTTCGGGAGACGGATAAAGGGTCTTTTATCTTGAGGCTTTGTGGTTTGTTGTGTTAGATTGGGCGATTTGTTTTTGACTAGCCTGTAGTTCGGTTGATGACCAGAGGGAGCTCTTTGACTGGGTCTGCGTTGTTTTCTGAGATGTAGGTGATTTAGCCGCTTTGGTTTTTTTCTTAAAGCCATTTCGGACTACCGTTGACCAAGAGCTCATATTGACTATGGGCTCAGGGGCAATGTAGGATTAACAGTATTTTGAACTTTACAACCTGACTTTGTTGTAGAAAAAATGCGAGGGACAGCCACTGGAGCTGATTGGCTTGTTTCCCTTAGTTTAACGCTTTCAATGTGTTTGGCATTATTAGACTTAAGCTGAGGTCTATAAGCTTTGGGGTCCGCATCTGATGCTGCGATTGTGGATTTTAGGTTTTCTTGTAGCATTATTGCCAAGTCTTTATCTTCCCCATCTTTGAAGCTGGTGGCAGCATTCTAAATACAGCTTTAAAAGCTTGCATATACCATCAACCTAGTATGCCATAAGTGTTCTTATTTCTGTCGTGCTTTAAATATCTGTGGGAGTTCCTGTGGAAGGAATGGGTGGTGGTTGTCTGTAATAGAGTCCTGGCTTATTTGGGACGATTCAGCAGGATGTTGCGCTACAAGTTTTGATGGAGGGACAGTTTCTAATATAGGCCCATTTTGTGCTAGTATTTCAGCTGTCGTTTGAAATTGCGGAATTTGGTGAATAGTGGAATGGGGGGGATTGGGGAAAGTAGAGGGAATCGAGGGAGTTCGAGGAATGGGGGTTGAAGGTTCTCATCCGTAGGAGGAGCTGGATCTTCGATAGTTACTTCTATAGAGTTTATTTGTTCACCGCAGTGAGATTGAATATATATGTGATGGTCCGCGTTTTTAAGTATGAGATTGATGTTTGCAAAGATGATATTTATAAGAAATAGGTTTGGTGATCTTCACTATGAAAGTAAATGCAGCTAACTATCTTATCTACATATATGTTCAACTTGCTCCATAATCATACTTGTTTAGTATCTGATGTAGTAATGATATTGTATAAATTACTAACTGATATTGTTTTGATCCTTTATTTCATGCAATCAAATAAGCCTACATGAAATTGGCTGTTTTGTGCAATCACGGAGCCATGTTAATGATGTATCGTTAAAATCTAATCTACCTACCTACACACAACTGGTCACTCCATGCACAAAAATGCCCCCTAATTGCTGAGAAAGCTAGACGAGCGATTAACAGTTTGAAGTTATTAGCTTTCTATGCCCAAACTCCAATCTTCATGTCAGGGTTATACACGAACACGATGTGCTATTGGGTGGCCTCCAGGCTATGTTCTTTTTCTATACTCTCACTACATTCCCCCAAGTTCCACAGGCCTTTTATTACGATTCTAGATCTGGGAATGCAGATATATTTATAGACAAATTTAAACACAATGCAAAGAACGAAATCTTACAGGATACTATGCTCGAGAGCTGTTGATGGGATTTATTACTGTACAGAATATTCCATACCTCCTTGTCTCTATTCTGGAGTAGGTGTGTAAGCCAACTACCAACCTTCTGAAATCCTGTCCGTAACTATGAGAAGTGGCGGATGCTCGGATTCGTGGTAGCTCGACTTTATAGTTGGTCGACGACTTCACGTAAACAAATTGTTAAATCTTTCCACCTTACCATTTTTATGAAGTAACCATTAACAACTTCTTTCAGTCCAAATTTACTAGAGCGCGCTCTATTTTGGGGGGGTAGAGTGGCCATATCTCACGATCACCTCTAGGCTCTCAAAAGGAAAGGTACGAAAGGATTGGATAGCATTGTATCTCATGGAATAAAATACAAAAAATACAAGAGGATTTCTTCGTCGAGATAGATACAATGCTAGTAAGATATGGAGCAACAGTGGTGATATATTATCTATGCGAGAAAGAAAGTTTAGCCACCATCATCACCATGGTATATACCTCAACGAAAAGCTACCTTTTTAATATTTTCTCATGTTTATTCATTAGTTACAAAGCTGTTTGGCCCATCAATTTAAGGTAAACTCCTGTCCTCGCTCATAGATAATTTCTCGATTGATTGGGGACAAAACTTGTGTTTTTGAATCTTTACTGGATCTTAACATCAAGGAAAAAAACCCCAAACCTTATATAAAAGCCCCAAATTACAATCAAGTAATACAAATATCTTATTGAGTTTAACTCTTGAATTTTAGCTTCATTTATTAATTTTATGGATGCAATGAGTATCTGCGTAGTTTGGGTCGTAGAAATGTGTGTCCGTATCGTCAAAATAGATTTTTTTCCAACCACTCTATTTATGCTTTAATCTTATCAGATTGCTCTTAAGTTTTCATAGAGGCCAACTCAGATGTCAGCTAGTGAATGCTTCAATTTTAATTCACAACATCGAGTGGTGGCTACAGTGAGATGCGTTATTTAGGTAATCACTTTTTTACGTATTTGGAAAACCCATCGACTGTCGTAGGTCTGTCTAGAAAGAGGGCAGAGCGGAAGAGCCACTGTTCGACCCAAGCCCCAGATTATCGGCTAGGGAATAATATGAGTTTTAACAATTTATGGATGATGAGTAGAGACATTTCTTGCCTGAGCACACAATTATTAATATTGAAGTCCTCACAAAACCTGACGCCGCTAAACCTATTTTGGGAAAATACAGGGGGGTTCATCTGGGAAGATGGGGGAGTGTAGCATTAGCGAGCGGCTTTACCTTATTCGCTTAGATCTTATACCGAAAGAAAGCCCTTGTCTGTTTCACTGCCTGGCCGATTGATTCATCAGAAGTCAGGGCTTTGGTTGAAATACCAAATCTTCAAAAAAGGGATTTAAAGAATTTTGACTAGTCTGATTGTTAGTAGATGTCGCATTACTTGATTAAAAACTCAGGTTAAATAGCGAGTCGGTCCAAATTGGGGGTGAAAGTAATTTTACTGGGGTCACCGAATACGCTAGCAGAACAAGTTAGTTCGGGATACAAGATCAGGTGGGGGGGGGGGGCTGATTTATCATGGCAAAATATTATTTTCCCTTGACAATATTGCTTAACAGTGTGTCATTATTTGATACAAGGGGGTATATCTAAGATCCCTTCCTGTGAACTTGAACAATTCCCCATGAAAATACGACAACCACCATCTTCACCTAACTTAGTTCATCCATCAGAAATCACAAAATCGTTTCAGATTGCGATCTTACTCAACTTAAAGTTTAAGACGAAAAAAAAAATTAATCGGAATAACAGTGATAGAAAAAAAAAAACTTAGTGAAGAAAAATAAAATGAGGAACATATGGCGTTCAAATCTCCTCTTATTTTTCGAGTTATGTCTTACTTCGATGAGTCTTGCCTTGCCAACTGGCAGTGATATTTCAGTTGTCGATCCAGGAAGTGCTTTGAAATATGGAAGTGGAGGAAGTTTAGTTGGCTTTGTTATCTTGATCCTTGACCTAATTGTTTTCAGTATGTCAAATGCCTCCTTTCATGCTCATTTCCATTGTCAGAATATCTACCCTCTTTCCTATCCGAAGTGGAATTCTAGTCGAAGTATTATCTTTTTAATGAGAAAACGTGTATTGACATATATTCCTTTTTAAGTTGAGGTTTTAAAATCCGATCGCCCCGCTTCACACAAGCTCCTCTGGTGTGTGGTAGTCTTCTTGTTTCCTATATTTGGTCTTATTATATATTGGCTCTTCTCACACAGAGATGCATATTCTCGTAGGGGTGGATACGAAAGTATTGGATAAACTTCATATAGTTCGGCCTTTTGGCTTGCAGAGGGACTATTTACATCACCCATTTTACATTGGGCTCTAGGATTACATTAAGCACTTCGGATGCGGATAGAAATCCAATTGGACTTTTGTTCCACTCAATCTGAACCTGCTCATTCAAACAGCGAACTTGCGAGTAGGGGAATTGTATGAAGAAGTCATATTATATTAGACATCAATTAAGAAGCTGATACAAGTTTGTTAACTCAGATTATATACAAGTTGAGTTGTTAAAACAAAAATCAGTAGACACGCACAATACATTTTATCAATGATGAAAGTTTATCCAAAATATCTTACTTTGCCTAAAACTTCGTACAGACAATCAGCTGGCTGTTTATGGAACACCTCTATATTATAGGGATGGTTACTGGTTACTTTTGTATATGTCCCTTTGAATTGTAATGTACGAAACAGAACTCTGAATGAATATGACGAGAATTTGTATTCTTTGGCCTTCAAGAGCTACTCTGATTTTTCTGGTTCCACATCGATGCTCATACTTTTACCATTTGCCTCGCCAGAAGTTATCTTCTTGCCCGTTTTATGAATGGTTTTTAATACAGTGTCGTAAGAAACTGTATCATCACGCGTGACGATCGTAGCGATTTGATTTTCCATAGATACATCGAAAGATTCAATCCCTGCAGTGAAATAGTTAAAACATATTCGAAATGAGCTTTTTAATGCTTGAGGTTGCGAAGAAGGAAATAATGGACTATTATTAATCCCCATACCTTCAAGTTTGCCAAGAACACGTGTGACAGCCCCTGAACACCCGCCGCATGGCATCTGCACGCCGAATTTGTAAGTTTGTGACTGGGATTGAGCTGTAGACATTTTTATTTCGACGAAGGTACAATGGAAGAACAATTATATAGCTGGTGTTTCCTCTGTGGATTTATAGAAGTTTGATTAGGGGAATGAGTGGTTATCGAAGACCTTTTATCGCTTGAGTGATTTAACGAGATATTAGCGGAGAACGATCCATCACTTTTAAAAAAAGGGGATTTACGGTTTTATAAATAAACACGATGATGAGTAAGCAATATCTGGAGTTGAAACAAGTGAGCACGAGCCAGCAATGGACTAAACTAAAACGGGACAGGCATTTGAAGTTTTTGGAATTATGATTGGCTCAAATCATTGCTAAGCAAGCCAGTTAAAAAAAACACACTTTCTTTATCACTTTCTCCGCAATTTCTGATTCAGCTCTCTGGACGCTTAACGACAAGAGGGAGATTGAGCATATTATTATTATTTCTTCCCGAACTTGAAACTTGGCCAATCTACAGCATCGGGGGGGGGGTCGATGATGTTGTACAACATGAATTAAGCAACGAAAAAGAAACATACAGGGGTATCACAATTTGTATTGAAAACACGACTTACTTGGCGCCGATTTGCATCCTTGGAGAACATAACCGCTTGCTACTAAGATGTAACTCCCTTTTTCATCACCGGATTCTTCTTTGCTTTAAAATGAGTCAGATCTACTGGCACCCTCTCTTATCTACAGCCAGAGCTAGAGTTTTCCCCCTTCAAATAAGTTGAGCACTTTTTCAGGTATCTATCTCCATTGACACCTTTTTCGATGTTAATTAGCATGAGATCAATGTGTCCGAGTAACTAACTACAATGTTGGATTCATCACTTGAATTCGAGTTGGATCCAGTAAATAAAAGTCATCGATCTTACAACTATCTATATGCTGTCTGGGAATCAATAACACCAATCAATGAACTTGATAGCAGTGATAACTGCTTTTTATTTATTTAGCCTTGGGATCATATTTTGTGATCTTGATTATTGACTCAAATAGTTTAACTAAGATATTCATCTGAATAACTTATCGTTTTTATACATTTTGATGATTGAAATGTAGGAATACACCAAGTGTTGGATCATACAAAATCTCGATTTCTCTTTGAAACCAGATTATGTCCAAACCAGACTGAGATAAAAAAAAAGATTATATAGAAAATACCCCTGCTATTCGTACATGAGGTAGGACTTTATTTATTCCGGTAAAACAAGGTCCACATTGGTGGGAGTTGGTTGGCCAAGAGAAATAGATGCTGTTGGATTGTGTTCCTAATCAATAGTTCGGCAACATGTAAATGTAGTTTAAAGGTTCTGTGGCTGATACATGTCGATGGAAGAGGAAAGGAGGCGCGGGAAGGCCTGCCTTCGAAAAAATTGAATCCCTAAAATTGCCTCACGAAAGCGGTCCATTAAGTCTTCTACGTTGGTTGGTTGAAATGAAGATTCATCCAATTATTTCACAGCAAATTATAAATTATCCCTTGTACCATGCGTAGAACCCCCCCCCCCCCCCGCCACATGGGGCTTATTTGCGAAACACTTTTGTAAGTCAAAGCACAAACTTTCTGCAGATATGTTTTGTTTTTTGATCGGACGGTAAATACAGAAAGGTCCTTGTTCGACAACAGAAGAATCTTTTTCGTGCTAAAATAAGTAAGTAGTTTTATTTTACAGATAAGCTTATTTGTAGAAGTAATTTAGGGGGTAAACCACTCACTACTGGTCACCCGCCCTTACCCGGTTGCATCCCTAGTATTATCTCACCAATTCTTCAAAATTTACCGCATTCAAGTGCCGTAAAGAAAGATATTTGTTGGCAGGGTGATGAACTTTAAATCTTTGTATATAAAAAGACTTTGGGCAGTGACGGGGTAATTGAGTGAAAAATCTGTATTTAGGGTACAACCCAGACTGTAAACTCTTTTACTATTTATCTAGTGCCTAATGAATTCTTAGGTGACTATCTACGTAGAGAATATGAACTCCACTCCCTACAACTATCAACAAAGCCGACGGAGATACAGATCACATGATCAAGGAGGGGAAATTACGAAAAAAAAAGTTTGGGTTTCAGGCGTCAATCTAGCTCCCGTTACGGTTGTAATAGATAAGACTAATTTGGTTCCGTGTCTTTTGAAGATCTCTGATAGTTTATACATACAATTACAATACACTGTCTGGCGAAGAAAGAACACTGTTACCTGGATCTTGACCATATTAATATAGAGAGGAAGAATATAGAATATCATACGCGCTTCGTGTGACACTGGAGTCTAAGCCTTACCTGGTGAGAGTTGCCGACTATTCAAAGAATTCTTCTCCGCGCGCATAATGTCCATTACCGTACATAGATATTGTAAATTTTGGGATGTGAAAAATTCTTTCCGAAAACATGGTTAAATTTTGCTGGTAAAAACAATTCAAATGGTTATCTAGTCAATGTACCTGAGATTTCAGGTAAAATACAAAGATGATACTAGAGATGGCATTTTTGTAATTACAAAAAGATGTAATTACGTCCCTCGGATTATTCTTATTATTCTTATTCTTATTCCTGATTTACGCCAAGCAGGCACTCCTGGCCTCGAGCCTCCCAAAGGGTATTTGACGTGCCTACGTAGCTTAACGCTACTAGGCGTGTCAGATCGTCAATTGATTTTCATGCCAGCTACACAAACAACCCGATGGACTCGAGAATGTTTGGGGTATCCTCGGTATCCTTACAATTAATTACAAGCTAAATTGCACATTCAAACAAATCAGCGCAGTAATAACCGAAACAGATATATCACACGTCTACTCAGTTAGTGCCCTCACCCAAACGTGAAAGGTTCGTGCTCCTTCAGCTGTCCCCAATACCCATTTTAAGTTTTTCCCAATACGACCTAGAGGACACCGAATTCAGTTATTATTTCTTCTATTTAGCCTACAGGCGAAAAGATGAGATGTTCTGGAGACTTTTTGCAACCGCAAGAGCAGTGTAGTTCTGCTTCGGTATGATGAAATCGACAGTGATACGGCGCGAAGTCGCCATGTCCGGAGCGTATCGATAGTAATTTTCCAAGACTGATTCTCAGTAGTGAAAGTAATTCAGATGGAGTTTGAGAGCTGGTCTTAATACCTAAATCCTTTTAGCGTGGTGGTGCTTGGGAGTTACAATTTGTTACTAGCGAGTTGTTATATTTTTCAAATAGTAAGATTCTTCCTTGTGCTACCGACATTTCTGCGTGCTGTGTTTCCAGACTGCAAGCATCCCTAGCGAAAAATTCCGCTCGTTCATTTCCTAGTATCCCACGGTGTCCTGGGACTCATCTCAGCGTTCCGGTGCTGATATCCGTCGCAACGGCCCTTTTTCCGTTCGCCCATGTCTTACAAAGAAATTGAAATTCCGAGAACCTAGAAGAGCTTGAAGGAGTGGAGTGAAAAGAGTGAAGTCGAATAGCAGCCTCTTCATTATCGAGACAGACGTATACATTTCTAGCAAAGCATGCCATCCAGTGAGAGCAAGCGGCCCTCAGCCCTGCTACCGCTCCGACAACCACGGTATCGTATACTTGTGCATTCCGATCTAGTGGTATTTTTCCGTAGAATATCTCTTAAGAATCCCGATAAACACAGAATCCAGCCCCCACCCTACCGTTCTCATTTAGTGAACCGTCTGAGTATACAATAAAGTCTATTTGGCCCAGATGTCGTGCCCAACGTTTATATGTGGAAATACCTTCTTCTTTACCAGTAGGACCTATCCGTTGGCGAACAAATGCACAATCTAACAAGACCCAAGGTGGTCTGTCTGTGTTTATTGAGAGCTCCAGTGCCTGTCGACGTCGTATCTAGCTAAAGTGTACAGAATCCCATCTCCGACGAAGAGGATGATCAGGGTCCACTGCCGCTATTCGGATAGCTAAGCGATCGTGAATTCGGACGAGTCATGCGTTTGCTGGTCCCCATCCTGTTTCGCGAAGGAGTGCAGGGACAGGAAAGGTCTTGTAAACTGGTAGAATAACACGTGCAGCCCGATTCATAATAATCTGAACCTGATTTAGAGCTCATTGCGAGGTTTAAGGCCCCTACCAAGTCTCTGCTCCATAAAAAGGAGTTGCGAAAGCACAACCTTGAATGGCTTGTCGCAATAAACCTGGGGATGTCCCACGACTAGTGTTGCACAATCGGCGGACATGATCAATCACTGTTCGGGCTCGCTGATAGGTAGCTCGTATCTGTTCTTAATAAGTGAGCTTTCTATCGAATAGGATACCAAGCCATTTTAGTTTGAAATTTGGCTTGATAAATGTCTGCTCAAAATTCAAAGGAGATTCGGTAAACTTCCTCTTTTTGTGAAAGTAGATCAGTTTAGTTGTTTTTACATCAAAATGTATACAATTTTCTTTTGCCCAAGAGAGTGGGAGATCTAATTTTTTTTGCAATTGAGCCTGATATTTTTCTAGAGAAGTATCAGGGGAAAAGGAAGCTGCGTCGTCGGCGTAGCCAAAACGACTACGAGAGATCTCAAGTAATAGTTCAATGTGAAGGAGTAATAAAATCGGAGAAACAGGGGAACTCTGTGAGAGTCCACAAAAAATAGGGAGTGGCTTGGTCGTAATGTGATCGAGACGAATGCATATTGAGCGATCAGATAAGGACTTTACCCGTAGTACCAGAAATTTATGCCAGCCTTGGGAGCGAAGCCTAAATACAAGGCAATTCGGAAGTACTCCGTCGAAAGCTCCTTTTGTATGGGTAGTAACTATGCATGCGACTTTCTTTTTTTCCCACGTTTGGCGTATATCACATAAAAGGGCTGTAGTTAGATCAGAGGCTGAACGGTGGCTGGTTGCGTAGCATTGGTCGCGTGCTAATATCTGAAGCTTGAGGGCCCAATAAGAGAGGCAGCGGGCGACGAATCGTTCTAATCCCCTACCGAGGCATGATAGGATTGAAATAGGTCTATATAATTTAGGAATCGAGCGATCTCTTCTACCAGACTTGGGGAGAATAATGACTATGGCTCCTCTGAAGGCGCTAGGTAGATCCCGATACGTCCCTCGGGTGTAATACATACGTAATTCACTACGATGTAATTTCAATAATTACATCTGGTGATTCAGTTTTACATTAATAGGAAATTTCATGTATTGAAAGAACTTCTGCAAATCATTTTTGCCTTGAGCTCTTCTACGTAACGACCTAGAGTTGAAATAAATAAAACACAGTTTGTCCAAAGTATCAACTGATAATCGATTGTGAAGCTTTTGTTTTTGCAGAAAATTCATCGTCGAGAAGACTGTACGGAAGATGCAGATCTCAGAGTTTGGTGTGATACCCTTCAATTTAAGAATTCATAACATTATCACATCATGTTGGCAAATCTTATCTTATCTCGCCTTACTACTCCGTTTTTGGGCGTAGATTGCTTGCCTGCGAATATGCAGCTTGGTGCATATACTTTTTTATAAAACGCCCCCGGCTAAGCGTCGGGAGTGGACCCATGGCTGTCGGCAGTTGGTTGACGTTGTCATGTTGCAGTTGGCGCCCGCCACCCAAGCGCATCTATTATTATCTATTATCCCTTGTCAAAAATCCAATCATACACAACAACCAAACGTCGCATAAGTATTTTGAGGAATGCATTCTACTTCAAAACGTTATCTCATCCAAAAAAGAAAAATATCCATAATCTGGTTTTAAAGTTTATTTTTTTCGCACTACACATATTTTGGAGTTTTTACCATTTACGGCTAGAGATAACCGATAAATTTAAAAAAATTGGCCAATCATCAATCATCTTAGATTATGACTCTTACGTTAATAACATATCTATAGTACATTTTATAAAACTATCATACATCAAATACTAATCAAACTCTATTATAAAGCTCTAACAGTTAATCGTCTTCTGTAACGGCCAGACACCTTTCGTGCGTGCTTTCAACGATTTTTGTGATCTCTTTATCAACAACTGAATCATAGATGGAAAACGATCAAATATTCAGACCAAATTACTCTTTCATTCACGTCCAATTAATAAAAGGGCTCAGATTCTAGCCAGCTCTAGCTAGCCCATCTTGTAATTATCATGGGACGAGAATAAACAAGATGTTCGTGAAGATAATTGCGAAGTTGTTACTGTGGCTGCTTGTCGAGAAATTGTGACAATGGGGTGAGAAACTTTTCAGATGGGGGGGAAAAGATGAGTGTTATGTCGAGCGCTCGCTGGAACTGTCAGCACTAGTACTTAAACAGTGACAGAAATGCACGTTGAGGTCCAAAAGATACAAAATAAAATCTAGAGGCCGATTTACTTCCTGTTTTAGTTGTATACTAGCATCTAATCAAATATTTTTATGCCAATAATCGTGGAAATGTTTCATCCATTAATGGTTCATGCAGGTTGGATGGTAGTATGGTATGCCGTCCGGACCCTAGTACACAGGGGCATTTCCATTTGCTTGCTTACTCTAAACTCCTGTCCTCATATTAGCTTTAGACATATGCTCGCACACAACAACTTCGACACGATACACAATTGTACAGCAACAGCAAAAACTCTCATGGATAAAAGAGATATCTAAATTTATCATAGAAGCTACTTCGAAATCCCTCAAAAGTGCAGTCACTTTCTCATAAGCATCTGCTCCAGAGTGTTTGTTCCCCTCTGAATTCTTTAAACCCAACTGCAACTGTAACTGATTTAAGATGCTCTTGGGAGTCAGTATAATGAAGAGTGAGACGAATAAAGGGTATCCCTTTGATAGAACTCCATATATCAGTTGTAAATGAGAAACCTTCAGCTTGTGCTTGAATGGTACTAAAAACGAGCTTTTTTTGCTGAAATAGAATCGGCTTTTGATCCTTCGAGAAACTGTTCATGATGAGATGTGAGTGATACGTGGATTTATGTCATTAATAAGTTTTTGGAAAGCTGTATGCTCCGTTACCTGAAATGATTATTAATCCTCAATTATGAAGTTTAGAAGTTTCGTTTCAAAATTTACTTGTAGAAGCTGGGAGGTGAATACTGTGATTGTATCGGAAAATGAAGTTGTTTGATTTCTTATGATAGCGCACTCCACTCACTACTGAATGTGGAGAAAGCTTGAGCCCACTCTGTAGGATGACAACCCCTAACATGATTGACAAGATCTTTTTCTGGTTTTATGATTGAACCGGATCACTGTATTACATCCTCCGACTTCGCATTTACGTTTGGAATCCACTTCTGGTCCGAAAAATGTGTCGGCTACGCGATCGTGATTATGTCGTCGCTCAGTGATGGCAGTAACTTGCTCATGAGCTGGTGGCTGCTTGTAGTCATGATGCGCTAGCAGAGAATACAAAGAAAAGATTTGGGAAAGGAATAACTGACAAAGTACTAGTTCCGAGTTACTAAGGATATAAAGGAAAGGTAGTTTATTTTTTTCAATGGTTCTACCTTAACAAAAGGGAAAGGCATGTTTTATACTACAATTTCATGTCTTAATAATTCCCTTGCCTTTCCTATGGTTTCTGTTAGTAACCTTCATTTAATTGCAATTTTATGCAACGAGACGCGATGTTACATCTTTGTTTATATACTGTGTTCTCATCCAGTGGGACGCGACGCAATCTTCTAGCGATTCTGGAGGGCTAGTTCCGTCTAATCTAATTGTTGACCAAAAGATTCTACAGGAAACAATATGCTTACCAGTTGTCACATTTATCTTCTTTTTCCCCTAATGCTAGTAATAGTTTATAGATTTTATCAGAAACAGAATGAACAGATACCTTTTCAGGCGTCTTTAGGTGTTCCAATTAGCTGATTGATCCTCTCTATCGGATATACTAGGAAAAAATGTCAGGTTTTGGTGGCCATAGCCATCTTTTCCCATTTCAAGCCAATTTAGAGGAAATTTATCATTATTTATGTGTCAAATTAAAATCAGTGCAAGTAAAAAGATTTCTTAGGTGAAATAATAATCATTTTTTAACATCTTTTTCCCGAAATCACTTAATCATTACAATATCTCGGAATCCAAGTGTGATATGTTTTGATTTCTTGTATCCTTTAAAAAACCTTCATCATCATTATCATCTTTTATTTTCTCATCATTGATATTGTTAATTTAATTATCGTCAGCGTTATTGTTATCGTCAGTGTTATTGTTATCGTCACTATTATTATTGACATTATCTTCATTCTCATTCTGATGACTATTTTCGTTTACATTTTCGGGAGATCTATTTTGTAAAATATAACGATAAAAACTTATAGCCGCATCCAGCGGATGGATTCTTCGTGGAGAGACTTCTCCAGTATCGTTTTCTTCATAAAAATATCGTTCAGTAAAACTGTCATCTGTATCACTTTCTCGATTAGTATTTAATCGATCAGCAACTAAGTAATCCGAGTGACCTTGAAGAATATCTCTAGTTATTGAATGTTGTTGCAATTCGTAAGATACGATATTGTGAGTAGGCGGTATGGGATCCGAATCTGAGTTAATATTGTAATAGCTTAGTTCCTTAGGTATCAAACCTAGTATTTCAGGCGAGCATCAAGATAAACAAATCGCACCACATTCAAAGTTACTAGTTTATTGTAGTCATTATGTCTAACAAATTCGATTTTTGCGATGGTATTACCTATTTCCATAAGAAGCGAGGTAGTATCAGGAGTATCCCACAAATCCTTTGTTTGAAAGATATATATTTTCGTAAAGAGGGCATCTGCTTCGCTTTCTGGCTCAAAATAATCAATTAGACAAGGCGGAATCTCCAAATTTAAATCACGAAATAGACTATAATATAACCATGGTAATCGTATCATTGACTCCCTAAGAATTTCTCGGGCCTTAACACGATTTTTTGTATATATTGCAGCTAGTGCCAACGATGGGCATGTGTGAGAATAGAAGCTCTGTGGTGTAGAGTCGCCATTGATACTCCGCTGGGTATGAAGTCCAGTATCATAGAAATCAAATAGCCATTTACTTTCATGGCCTCTGAGACTAAGATTATGGATCAATAGTCGCATACCATATGGGTCAGTTTCTGGATCCAAGCTAAGAAGTAACTTGGCCCATTCTAAAGCAGTCCGATAGGTACCTTTCATCATGAGTGATTTAATATATTGATAACCGGCAAGCCATAATTCCCTGTTTTCAAACCTATCAAAGTTTAAACGTGCCTTTCCTTGTGAGAGCTTAGAGGTGAAGTGAGATGTGGCCGCTTTACCCAAGAAAAATAGAGCACGCTCTAGTAAATCGGATGAAAGTGAATGATTTCCTAGACTTTTAGCAATTCTACTAACTTGTAAAAGAAGAGATATATGATCAGCTATAAGTGGTTGTTAATAAAACATGGCTGTCTATTAGAGCTATCTGTGCACTTACGGTTCTTCACTAATAGATTGACTAAGAACTGAGGATCACCTATTTCAACACCTCTTTGAAAGTAATTTTGCACCTTTTGATAGGACTGATTGTGCACATAGCGAAATTCGACTATACCATCTGGTTTTTCGCATTTGACCACCTCCATAGACAGTCCTCCAAGCGTTCCTTTTGGCCAATCATTTTTTCCCTGTATGAAAAAGTTTCGACGTAGGATGACCTCTGGTATTCCTTTTCCAGGAGGATTGTTTGCTTTTAATACTATCTCCAACTCAACTGGTTCGTCCAGATTTTGCTGTCTTTGTATTGTCTCTTGCTCAGCTATGTCCCTTGGACCAGTTTTGTCTTCAACAGCTGTTTTCCCAAACAGCTTTCGCATCTCATTAGCAACTTTTAAATCCTTTCCATTAACACATAAAAGTGCACATATCTTCTTAAGAAAATCATCAGAATTTTTAGTCATAGATTCTTGAGATTTCTTTTTGTCTTGATTTTTAATACCTAGCTGCCGTAGAGCTTTTTCAATCTCATCTCCACCTAATCCTTCTTTAGTCTTTATCTCTAGGTCTTTGGTCTGTCGATTTTTATTTTTGCTTTTTTTTGATTTCGATTTCGATTTCGATTTCGATTTCCTTATCTTCGTTTCGGAAGTATGACGAGCATATGTATCGATAGGCTCTATCTCATCCTCATGCTCCTGTGAAATATTTCCTTCATCTTCGATATCTTCCAATGCAATTAAGCTTGCAAATAAGCCCCTTTTTGATATAAGGGGACTTGGTGGGTCATCACTTTCATCCTCTACTTCAGTATGTTCTTTGACCCCAAGTGCAGCAATCTCTAGCTCTCTTTGTTTTTGAAGTTTTCGAAGCTGCCTAGTCGACATAGTTTAATTTGCTCTATGTACGAATTAATGATATAGAGTGAAGAAGTTTATCTTTCTAAAACTCAAAACGGAGCCTCACAGCGTTTTGCTAATATATATATATATATATATTAACTAGCCTCTCTAGCCTTGTCATGGAGATGGTATGGAAACGACGATCAAAATAATATCATACTCTAATTTATGTTGACTACATAAACACACAATCTCACAAATACTAAGTAGTTGGTTATAATTATCCTCGACTAATTCTAACGTTTAATGCTGCCATTGTCACTTCAACCGCTCCCCAATGCAAGCAGATTGATTACTAAACCTTAATGACATTTATAGAAACGCAAGTAATTCGCCGATATGAATCCTTCTTGTCAAGTCCTATCTAAATCTAATGCGCGGATCTACCTTATTCAAACCCAAAGCTTTATTAATGTCCGTAGCAGCTTCCAGCCTTATCAATACTCTATATGCCCTCGTCGCCAATTTTACAACGCAGCCTTGAGAGCTAAACCAATGCACATTCGTAGGATTTCAGCTGTTATCCTGTTTGGAGCTGTGGGATATAGAGCTTGGCATTCTTACCAAGGTCAATCAGGATATCCGGGCAGCGGCCCTGTGGCTGTTGATACTGCCGAGCCCCAACCAGGAGTAGCTAGAAATGCGGTAGCTGTAGATCCCAACCCTCTACATACAAGTGTAATTCCTGAAAATGTACCATTGTATAAAGAAACAGATGAATCTGGAACCAAATTCTTGGGAATGATGACTCCAGAACAAGCAACGAATAAGCTCCGACGAAATGAAGAAAGTTATCTCGTTGGTCGAGGGAAAGGTGTTAAAAGATATGATATCGTGCAAATACCTAGCAATGATCCGATTGAAGATGATCATGCAGAAAAAATAGTTGAAATACCATTGCTTAAGTCTAATACTTCAACAGCGAAAAACCCTACCAGTGATTGGATGTTTTGGGGTGTCTTTGATGGACATTCGTACGTACTTCTTCTAATTGGTTTTAATCTCTCACAAGCATTTTTGATTGTTAAGAATTTTCTGACCTGTCTAGAGGGTGGACTACATCTGCAAAACTTCGGCAAGTTCTCATTAATTTTGTTGCCCGAGAGTTAAACACAACCTTCCAAGAAGCTACATCTCAAAACTCTACGGACTCTCCTTCAAATGAGGCCATTCATTCAGCAATCAAAACCGGATTTACACGATTGGATGATGAAATTGTAATTAATAATGTTCAGAAAACTTTTAAGGCCAACTCAAAGGTAGCTGCTGCTGAACTTCTTGCACCTGCACTTTCTGGATCTTGTGCTCTTCTCTCATTTTACGATAGTAACTCTAAATTATTGCATGTAGCATGTACTGGTGACTCTCGTGCTGTCCTTGGACGAAAAGGAGATAATGGGAAATGGGTAGCTCTACCTTTATCCGAGGATCAAACCGGAAGTAACCCCAACGAGCAAGCACGTGTACAAAAGGAACATCCTGAAGAAGAACATGTAATCCGGAATGGACGTGTCTTAGGTGGCTTAGAACCTACTCGTGCATTTGGTGATGCATCTTATAAATGGAGTCGAGAGATCTCAGAACGCCTTAAGGCATCCTTCTTCGGTCGTACACCTTCAAAACTTCTTCAAACTCCACCATATGTAACAGCAGAGCCTGTCGTAACAACGACTCAAATTCATCCGGAAAGAGGTGATTTCCTTGTTATGGCTACTGATGGCCTCTGGGAAATGTTAAGCAATGAAGAAGTTGTAGGATTAGTAGGCAAGTGGATAGAAAAACAAGAATCAAAAGAAAACAGTAATTTGTGGACAAGTAAATTTCTTGGTGGGCCAAAAAATGGCCTTCCGATTGACAATAATGCCCAAAAAACGTTTAACCAAGAACAAAATGGACAGAAAGTTCCCATTAGACAACTTCAATGGGGTCTTAAAGAGGAAGAGCAGCGATTTACTGTTCAAGATAAAAATGTTGCAACACATCTGGTACGAAATGCACTTGGGGGAAAGAACACTGAGATGGTATGCGCGTTACTTTCTTTGCCCGCTCCATACTCACGACGATATCGGTCAGTTCATAGATTTTCGTTTACTTATTTTTCCATGTTGTCATGAGATTATCATCTGTTGGCGCATAAATAGTTTGACTAATACACAGAAATAGAGACGACTTAACAGTGCAGGTCATCTTCTTTGGAGCTAGTAGTAATAATGATGGAAAAGTAATTGTTAATAAAGAGGCTACTGCAGAGGTTAGTAATACCAAGGCGAAACTTTGAACAGGCCAAGAAATCTGTAATTACAAGATTCTTTTCATCTCAAATGCAGATTTTCATGTTATCGAGGAGAGAAGCCTTCAGGAGTAAGGTATTAGTATATTATAGAATATTTTAATTAATCATTTCTTTTCCAGCGTAGTTAACTAGATTTTTGGGGGACGAAGACGGAGTTTCTACCTGTTCGTGGTGTCCCCTACGAACCTGGAGTTTATCTTTAGAGCCAACAGAAACACGCACCACTTAGTAATAGAGAAATTATCCACATAAGCTCAAATTCATATGATAACTAGCTACTCAACGAAATCTAGAGCTAAATTGTTCACATTTTTGGTGGCAAGAAACCCAAAGCGCAAAACAACTCAGATTGATAGGGATAAGATTAATACTGCGCTAAGATTAGTTTATTTTGTATGGTATGTGGCAAGAGACTTTGGGCATTCTCGGCCCAAATATATTACGCCCGGAAACAGGGGAAAGGAATAAGATAGCAAAGTTGGGGCAGATAGGTTGCGATTCCCCTAGAAAATTTAGAGGAGTTAAAAATTGTCTCCCCAGTAACCCTTGAAATCGTCTCGTTCCTTTCTGTCTAGCACCACTACTAGCATCCAAACTGGAACTCAATTAGTTCGGAATAAAAGCCATTCGGACGGCATTTAAGTCCCATGGATATAAGCGCAAGATATCCAAAAGAAAGAGATTTCAGGTACACCTGGACATAGGAAATTACTTTTTGGATTTGCATTGTATGTTATTCGGTGGACTCCAGAAACATTATACCTGATATTATGGACTATGGATACCCATTCCCAACTTAAAGGAATGTGTCTGTAAAGAGCTCTTAGATTTGATACGGATGTAACTGATGTTGTTGCGAATCAGAGATGGATACATTGCAATGAAAGCGCCCTTAATTGGATACATGAAGAAGAAATGTGCTGGTCCATCAGCTTTAGATCCCCCTCACACTACGGTGGGTGTTAGGATACGAACGTATGCAAAATATGTCAACAAAAGGCACAAAAAAAATCCCACAATTTACCACATAGTGAAAACCGGCATGTCTTACTTTTGGATTTCCACACATGTTGCAATGTGCTGGCTTTATACAATTCTTGGCTTTTCCCTGGTTTCCTACTTTGGCCTCCCTTCATCACTATGATTCTTTTCATACCATGCCATTTGATTGCCATCTATCCTTTGACCTGCCCTAGTCTCATCATTTAGGTCGTGGATGAGTTCGGAAAGAGTTACATCACTTCTTGTCCTGCATCGGCTTTTTGTCTTTCTACCCATAAGGGAAACGAATCTTTCACTACTAGAAAGAGTACGGGCGGATGCCACGATTCTGCCGGGTAATGCTGTATCTTGAAATAAGATTATGAACGCATTTATCCTGTCGAAATCCGCACAGTTAATTTTAATATGGCTTCCGATAGCTTTTTGATTCAGCACGATTCCAGAGCTCTCATATTGATCCGAAATCGCGTCTCACATCTCTCTTGCAGTCTTAAGGCGGCTGAGTTGACTAGGGATGGATAAAGAAACATTCGTTCTGATAATTAACTTCATCTGTGCATCTTCTGTCGCCAATTTAGTATATGCTTAATATTTTCTGCAGTTGCATGGTCATTAAACTCATCAGTCACCTTTAGTGGGGTAGGCGCTTTTGCATAGTAGTACCTTCTGAGTTCATGCACGCGCGCAATATCCTCCAAATCAAATTTCCACTATGCGTAATTTTTTTCACCTTTTTATCGATAAGCGGTGGGTAACGTTGAGCTACTTTCAGTATCTTGAGGCATTATTTCATCTTCAACAATTTGAAAATGTAATTTAGATTTACTCGATTCAGCTTTTTCTGTACTTTTTTGCAGATTCTGATACATGTGTCACTTTTTATCATTTGTCAGATGTGTCGATTATACCGCATGTTATAAGTAAGTAGATGATCTCACAATTGAATAATGACAAATTCTATGAATAATTTGGTCTCATAGTCTGTTGAAGTTGGATTGGGTTAGGAAATTTATCATTTGGGGATCCTAACTTTTTATTATTTACGGCCAAGATCCTAATAATTTATAGTATGCTTGCCGTGCTCACTTAGTGAGTCACTTGTTCACTAAGGTTGAAAGGCTGATGCTTGAACATAAACAAGTGTATATACAGAAAGCATGCAGCCGGAGGCAAGGAAACACTACCAACTGCCGACTCCCTACCGCAAGATGTGGATATTCTTACCGAGAAAATAATTCAGAGCATCCAAGTAAAAATGGACCGATTTTTACTTATGAAAATCCAACCAGGGCTAGGGACAAAATGGGGGAACGGTGAGTGTGCAGAGAAGGCTGTAGACTATCGAAAGGCTAGAAGGTAGGTCGAAGCTATGTTGGAGAAACAGGCTCTAAATAAGGCTACAAGAGCAGCTTAGAAAGGTTTTTGGATGAAGAAAATTGAGGAAGCACGTTAACCTAAGGATATTTTTAAAATCACTAGCTGGCATAAATGTAATAGAATCTTCGGCTTACTCCCTTTAAAGCATGAAAGAGATTGTTCTTACAGATCCTAGCGGCAAATCGTCAGTCTGACGCCGGGCCTTATTAGAACAAAGGTTGGGCGAAGAAGATATTAGCCTTGAACCAGAACCAACAGTTTGTAGGGCTGCACAAGTTGATAAAGAGGAGATCGAGCAATGCCTACTACGCTCAAAAAAGCTGAACCAGAGATCGACAGCATAACTACAAACATCCTACGCGCATATTGGGACAGTATAAAACACGCAGTCCTACAATTAGATCGCTTATTATAAGATAATCCCGAAACCCAGCAGAAGAGACCTACTCCAAAATCATAGCGCCCCAGAGCTTTGCTATCATGCTTAGGGAAAGGACTCAAAAGGTTGTTTGCCAAAAGGACCAACCATGTAGCTATCACCCAAAAGGTGCGATTTGGGGCACTACCAAAACGTTCATCCAATGATCTCGTTTGATGCCTTGTTCATGATATAGAGAGAGCCCGCTCACAGAGAAAAGTGACCTCACTATTAACTATGAGTATTAAAGGGGCCTTTGATACAGTTCTTCCGGGCTGGCTGAAATATAAACTTAAGGAACAAGGATGGCTCATTTGGCTTATAGGATGGGCGAAATCATTCGTAACTAATTTTCACGCAACGTCTTATGAAAATATAAATCATTAACTCTTATTTCATCCCTTCATCAGGAAGAACTTTGACATCGTTTTATTCCGTTCCCCTAATCACTATTTCAATTCTCTACCTCTCTCCTTCGTTGGGGACCATTGTTTTTACATTAATACACATCGTATCCTGTAGAGTATTCGCTCTATTTCAGTATGCTTAGATTACGTTGCGTCGTTGTCTACACCGTACGATATGACAACCGATTCTTCTCGTGGCTGGGACCATCAAAAACGGTGAACGAATTCCGAGAACAAATTGATACTAACATAGAAATGCTTTTCAACCATTTGATTGGACACTTAGTACGGTACCGCGCCGAAAGAAATATTTTGAGGTCTCAATTAGGAGAGGCGAACAGGACAATTGATAATGGCGAAGAACAAATCACTCATCTCAATCTCGACCTTAAAATTGCACGACCTGGTCACAGACTAATAGCTCCAATAGACAATAAATCAACTAATTTCCGCTCCGAAAGATTTCCTGACCCAGAAAAGTTTGATGGAACTAGAAAAAAGCTACCTGGGATCTTAACTCAAATGAAAATGAAGCTTGAAATTAAATATGATCGATTCAAAAACGAATCTGTCGATATAGTTAATTTATTGCTTATTTCTGTCGTACTCCTCGGCCCTTGCTGTTTATCTTTTAGCCAAACAGTAAGCGAGAAGGACGACAGAAATAAGTAAACAGTTCCAGAGAGAAGCTAAGGGAGACAAATTAGAATAACTTCATCAACTCCTCGGGTTTCAGTCCATTAAGTGTCACGTATTGCTATTTCTCCCAATATAATTAGTGTTAGTTAGTGTGTAAGTTAGCGCCATATATAGTTTAACGAGGTAGTATAAGTATGACGCCCTTGAACCTCTTACTCGATATGTGATCAATTTGTCCTTTAATAAAGACATAGTCTTATTTCGTGACATTAAGGTCGTATTACTGGCCTGAATACAGTTTCGATTAGAGTATGCAAGAAGGCCGAAGCACGATTTACTACTTAAAAGTCATTTTTACGTTGTTCTGGAATAGAAAATAAAACAAATTTTCGATCCTTAACAAGAGCTGCTCTTATTTCTTCCAACAGATTCCTATCCATTACAAGACAAGACAAGATTCAAGTTATTGGTTAAGCAGCACGATACTGTAAGTTAGACTGCATATTAGATAGTGATGAATTCAATCGGCGATAAAAATCTTAATAAATTGCATTAAAGTTTGATGAAATGAATAATATCAAGTTCTTTTTCAAAAGCTTTTTCGGTATTGCAAAATTCGAAACTATCCATGGTCAGTCATAGTGAGAAAATGCCCTCATGTAAGGATGTCGATATCAAGTAACGATTATTTTAGAGCGACGCTGAGCCGGCTTGTTAAGGGTTTGCGAGACATCATGATAAGTATGTCAAATATGTGAAATATTTGTTCGGTTAAAGACCACATGACATAACGCTAACTTGAGCCGACTAGAGATCTACACAGAAATTACCCTTTTCAGGGGGGTTGATGAATAGTGCATAGTGCATAAAAGCTAGATAATTAGTTTGGCCCTGGCTAAATTTTAGACAGCGGAGATACGCATAAAGACCCCTGACCTTAGTAACGAATAATCTTGTACGAGAAATTTCACCAGAAATTCTCTCGGGTCGGGGACGTACATGCATAACCAGGTGAACAAGATCAGTCAAACTGGGAATAGACCTCAACAAGGACCAAGAGCAAGAGCCTATGATGGTGACCAGCATATGTATTGGGTAAGGGTACAGAATTAGACACATCCTTTGGTATTAAAAGTACAGAGTGGGTTCGAGACTACTCATTTCCAGGAAAAATAGTTGTCCACCCCAGGATGTAGCTACGGATCATTTCGATGGTCAATCTGAGCTCTCTTTTTGAACCGATGGATCGTCACTGGAAAATAATAAAACTAGCACAAGAGTTGTCTTGAAGATGGACGACGGGAGATGGCCTAGCCTAAAAGTTACCTGGGAAAGAACAAATGAGTCTTCGACACGGGATTAATCAAGCCCTGAATATTACTCTCCGAGCGGGACGACCATGGGTGTGAATAATATTTCATGATGCAACTCACTATTTGGCTCTACTCAAAACAGTCAAAGCTTGGTCAGACTTCAAGTCTACCATATTGAGACTACAACATCTGAAGCCAGGAATGAGCCAATGGTTGGTCCGCAGGACTAACAAGAACCCAATAAACTGCAGGAAATTGGAATGACTATTAATTTACGTTGGGTTCCTGATCACATATATATTGATGGCAATGAAAAAGCCGATAAGATTGCCAAAAAAGCTGCCCGAAATGGATGACATTACCATGAACGATTTACCTTGTTGGCGTATGTGGCTAGGTTAATTATGGAGCGAAAATGAAAAGAAAGTCGAATCTGGCTAAAAAAGCAGCACAATCATCTAGAAAAAGAAAATTTTAAATTACAGCTTCAGTACAGCAGTCACATTTAAACATTTGGTCACTCTAAAAAATCGATTTGCGTGAATAACTATTAATTAAAGTCAGAACAGGCCTCTGTGGAGCTTTCCTAAAAGGAACAAAAATGATTGAGAGTGATAAATGCAATCACTGTTTAGGAATTTCTCGGTAGACAGCCCACCACATAGCTCTCGATTGTCGCAAGTGAAAACTAGAGAAGCGATATGTGGGAAAATATGAAAACAGATAGTAGTTGGTAACACAGAGGTCGAGCCAGGACAAGAGAAATTCGCAGATGTCAAAGCATCTAAGGCTTTAATCCTATAAATTCAAGATACGGGAATAGGGTGGAAACCAAATCACGTTGAGCAGGAAGATCGAGAAATGCATAGACGAAAGAATAGGTTATTTAACACCAATATATACAATTTTTCTTGAGATATCGCTTGTTGAATAGGTGCTGGTGTAGAAAAGCGACGGTGCACGGTCCATAACTATTAATTTTGTGGGTAAAATCTTTGGCTCATAAACGACCAATCGTGGGAGCAGTTATGTGAAATAGACAAACGTCTGTTAATTAACTTGAATTCTGCGGAATTGGCCCGAATAAAGATCTTCATGAATGCCAAGTTGCTCATACTGCTCTACATTCATATTTTGTGTTATTGGAATCACGAGCTTCTTAGACATATTTCGCAATGGCAAAGCGATACAATTATGCTGTTTACTCATTTACCGAATTTTTCACAACTAGAAGCTATTTTGAAAAGCTGAAAATAAGTGTCGGTCATACAGAATTTGAAGTAAAGCAATTCCAAACTTAATTACAGTTAAATCTCTACACCAAAATACTAGTCGTAACAAGATTTGATGCCTATTTGACTACAATTAAGATCTCATAGAAAATTTAGTATTTTCGTACGATAATCTCTCTAAATAGTACCTTTAATTACTGTTACTAAATTGGCATTTTTCTAATATCGTTGTAGGAAAGTCATAGTACATCAACGACAATTGTAAGACTACATATATGCCATCATCACTCCCAAGAAGTCTTATAAAATTAACAGCATGATCTAATTGTGAGATATACCTACTTCAGCCCGCAAGTGACTCAATATCAGCTCTCAAGTAGTCTTGATATTGATCATCGAAGCTCGAAGCTACCGGACCAAGATATAGTGTGTCAAGTGATATTTCAATTTGACTACTACCGCCTACCAATCAATGGCCAACGAAGCTACATCTGAAAATCTTTTGGCATCTAATTGATACTTGTGGCAAGCCTGGGTTGGTCTGGGTGCTTTCACAGTATCAGGGCCAATAGATTTTGAATCTAAAATCTATGTAATTGCTAAATCTCAGTGGGCTTTATTCTCTAGAGGGTATTGGGTATTTTTCCACAGATCTAGTTTGAACGACGTTAAAGTAGTACTGCCGGACATAACTTTGGATCTTCAAAGGTATAAGTAGATTTGTCAGAATGATAGTAGAGTGGGTTATACGATGAATTCGAGTCAAGTCAGTAACGTGGAACTGTTTTCACAATTGATTATTGCACCAAAGCATTTACCCACACTGAAGCTTTTGATTATCAAACGTGAATATTAGTGGTTTGAACACTACATTACACCCTGCCAAATGCAAACGCCTTGTGGCCGATAGTATTTGCATTAACAGTGGGTTTTACACCTACACGAGTTGCAGGTGTTTTGTAGATCATTTGATGTATTTATGTAACATTCATTTGGAAAATTACTCTCCCGTATGATTTGTTCTACCATTCTTCGGTGCCTCTCCATAAGCCAAAACCAACAAACACTCCAATGTTGCATTAAACCGATAACTTATCTGATTAGCGTCTTCATGCAATGTAGAAGCTACCTTTGCCAGTTCGGGCTAGTGCGACATGGATAATAACTTTATAACGTTTGCTACGATCAAAACGCCTGCTTTTCCCCCACACTGAAGACAGCGAAGGCTGGGAAGTCTGACAGGTAGTCTTAATACCCTTCTCTATTAATTCATAGCGAGAAAAAGGGGCGATAAAGAAAAGGAATACGCTAAGTGCACAAAGAAAAGTTTGAAATGTTTCAAGGACTTACATACTCACCCAGTAGAGTAGAACACAATAGATATAAATAGAACGTATATAGCGGCGCATCCAGTAGGACTAAATCCCCAATCGGTTACCAGAAAATTACCAATAAAGCTGCGAAGTGGTTTGTGGAGATGGATGAGGAGATGATCTACGCTAAGAGTATTATCTAGGACGTTACATATGTTTTGAAATAGAAGTGTGGCCTCATAGTTCCGGAGTGGATGACAACAATATTTCTGATAATGACTCCTTACGGGCGGGGAAGGGTGGGGAAGATTTTCAAAGAAGGCGGGGGACGGGACGGGGGTAAAAGAGGGAAGGGGCTAGTAGTGGATAATGACATATGTGTAAAACGACGTAAATTTTAATAAAATCTGTTAATTATTATATTATAAATAAATCAATCCTTTCTTTTGGCAGATCACTTGAATCTTGAAGTTTCGAAATTCGCTTTTACAACCATAGAATTAATGAGCTAGATGCGACATTAGCATCAATCAAATTGCATTGCATTGCACCATCTGTTTTTGAGTTTCATTGTGATACATATACATGGCTTTTAAAGAAATTTATTTTGCTTTAAATCGAAATGCGGAGGCCGCCACCGTATAGCGAATTCCGGCTCGACAGCCTTTCACAGTCCAGACAATACTTTGCTGATACTCTAAACCAAAATGAACCGACGGCATCTACTCACTCATCCTTTAGAAGAGTTAACGATGAGGCAGAAAGTAAATACATTAAAACTAAAAGGCCTGCCTTCCTCCGAACGAGTACAGCGAAATCGCATGAGCCATTGCTTAACAAGGACAAGGACAAGGACAATGACGACGACGACGACATCGATGAGGAAATGGGAGGAAGTGAATCTAGGAGTCCCGCTTTATCCAGTGGAACGCAAAACTCCTCAGAAAGCTCAAGTTTACGGAGTATAAGTCCAGATAAATTTACTGAGTTGGAGATAAGAACAAAATATAAATACGCCGCTTTTTTCTTAGGCTTAACTCTTGTAACTTTTGTGGTGCAAACAGAGACAGCAGTCTATATACAGCATGAGCTCGGCTGGAACAAGGCTTACTCAATGTTGTATGTATCAGAAGAGAAAATTATTTCCAAATTTATGGTTGACAAAAAATAGATATTTAACACACGGTTCCTGGTCTCTACTATGGCCCCTTCAGCTTTTTGTAGCTAGAATACAACAGCGGGATATATCATGGAAAGTTTTCTTGCGAAAAAATATAGAGTTTCTTCGAACCACGGCACAAATGGTAGAAACTCAACAGCCAATTATTTCTCGTACTCAACATTCACCAGTTCCATATCTTATCCGTACTACAATAATCATTACATGTGCTTTGACTGTCGCCGGAGGCTCATGGTATATTGCAGTTAATTTGACCTCTCCTTCCGATCTAACAGCAATTTATAATTGCTCTGCTTTCTTTGCGTATGCATTTAGTATACCTATACTAGGTGAAAAACTACGTTGGGACAAAGTATTTGCAGTAGTAGTTGCACTAGTAGGAGTCCTCATAGTTTCTTATGGTGACTCGGTACCAATTAAACATGGTGGTAAGTCCGGTGGTGCAGTTGGCGGTGGCAATGTGACAGGAAGTGAAGCCAAAAATCGGGTTGCGGGCAATTTGATTATAGGGGTTGGAAGCGTGTTGTATGGATTTTATGAAGTGCTTTATAAACGACTAGCTTGTCCTCCGGAGGGAACAAGTGCTGGAAGATCAATGATATTTGCCAATACATTTGGCTCATTAATTGGATTCTTTACTCTTTCTTTTCTTTGGATTCCAATACCTATTCTCCATTTCACAGGATTGGAAAAATTCGAGCTTCCTCATGGAGAAGCGGCCCTACTTCTATGTGTCTCGGTTCTATCTAATGCAATCTTCTCTGGCAGCTTTTTGACCCTAATTAGTCTTACCGGTCCTGTACTGAGTTCAGTAGCTGCCCTCTTAACTATATTTTTAGTGGCAATTGTGGATTGGTTATGGACTGGCGTTCCTCTTTCATCTGCTGCTATAGCAGGCGGAATTTTAATAATTATTGCTTTTGCTATCTTAAGTTGGAGTAGTTATCATGAGATATCGGTCAGAAATTTTTAATTAAATTAAGCCAGTTCTTACAGATGTTACAATTCTATTTGAATAATTTCTTCATCCATCTATCTATTACTGTTTTCCATACTCTACCTAGTCTGTTAAAGCGAATTTGCTTAAAGAGGTCGAAAGGGAGAGAGGAAACAAGTAACTATAGTTATTTAATTATGAAGCTGATATGTTTATATGAAGTCTGGACATAACGCTCGTACGTTTCAGCCACGTGAAGCACTATTAGCGAGTACTTACTGTGATAGGCTGAAAGTGCTGGTTATAACACCGCAACTTGTATCTGTAACTGTTAATATTCTGTCTATGAAGAAGAACTGTTCACATTACAGGGGAGAAAGGAGAAAGGAGAAATGAGAAATGCCCCATCCAAAGCTCATCCTTGCTCGGAAAAAATTACAGCCAACACCCTGCTAGCGTGCGTGACCTTAGCGTAGATTAATAAATTTGCATAATTATATCATATAACAGTGGGATTTTTTTTTTTTTTTTTTTTCAACAAAAATAATTCAGCATAACATGGAACAATCAGCAACGAAAAGAGCGTTCGTTCCATTACCGGGCTCATTTTTTTTTCGTCATTTTTTTTTTTTTTTTTTTTTTT
>PEDP01000201.1:0-33616 GCA_002918395.1 Erysiphe pulchra
TCCTATGCCTCATCCACAGCCTCTGTCCAGCAGTAATACCCCTACAAGTCTTCATTTGATTACACACTTAAAGGAGCCCTTAACCCTTCATTATCTCCCTCTCCAGCCAACCAAACGAAGGCTATTTTCGGGTGTGTAGCTGCCGGGAAAAATCCACCAAAATCCACTGGGTGCGAGGCTCCCCTAGTACCGACATAAGGACTATATCCGAAGACATAGCTACCCGTCTGAAGCGTTCGGAGAGGTCGTCCAGCCGGGCGCAGCAGACCTGTATATACCTAAGAGATTCCCTCTTGCCCTTCCTAGCCTCTCCCTAACTCCTCCCTTGATTCATGCCTCGGGACAAATCGAAAGTCGTGATAGGGTATCAGAAAAGTCTTGAAAAAGAGAGATTGCTGTAGAATAGCCTAGCACTCTCAAGAATCGTAACGGATCTGGGGTGATCGAGTAACTCATGTATCTTGAAGAGCCCTCCTGGCTAGTGTAGTGGTTTATAAGATTAGTGGGGACAAATCTGTTGATGACTTGAAATCTGCCGATGTAGAGGACAGAAGGGTCTCGGACTTAGCTTTCGTGGACTTTTCATTCGTCGCTCCGGTGGGCAGCACATGTTGAATTGTGACAAGGGTCTCTCTTACTACCGCTATAGCATTTTGTACCACATTTTCCCTCCTCTTACTTAGCGTCATTGTCGTCATCATTTTGTCTTTGGTTAACGGTAGCGTATCTTTGGGAGAAGGATGTTAACTCAGCTCAAAGTTGATAAGGTTTGTGATTCAATCTCAGCTCTACAGACTCCCAATAGAGAGCTGGAGGTTCGTAGGGGATACCACGTACAGGTGTTGAGGCGTTGATCCCCTCAACTTCTGTTGTAATTAGACAAATATCTAATTATTTTAGCCATCTTAACGGTCTTATAAATAAAAGGATAATGTGGTTCACTAGCTAGTCATCAGCATTATACTTTTACCGTTTTTCACTCGATAACACGCATATCTCAATAGAGGAGATTGCAAGCTGTAGCACGATTTAATTTTTAAGTCCTTCTCGTGTTGTGTTGTTGAGGCACTACGAAAAGCCGCCGTAAATGCGCTGAAAGTTGGTGTATCTGACTATTAACTTGCGCTTGCGAATTTCGTTATTTACAAGTTAAAATTAAAATTAGAGTTTAAATATCTCCTCTTCAAACCTCGATCTTGAACGTGAAGACTCAGCCGCAATCCAAGGTAGGTGAGCCGCCCTCGAAATTTTGTACGAGCTTTCAGTTTTTCAAAATACAGTCACATTTCGTGATTTAAATTTGACCGGTTCGCGTTTTGTGCATTCTGGGTTCGAAATTATCATCGTTATAAGCGGAGAATGTGGTGCTATTCGAACTCGATCGCACTCTTAGCTGTCTCTAATAATCGTGGGTTATTACCACAAATCACTGATACTCCTAGCACGCAGATAGATCGACGACAAGTCCATATTAACTAGTCTTGAATTAAACGGTACCAAAGAATTTAAATAATTTCCATTGTTTATTCACTTATCTCTCTGTAAATTAATTAAATACAGATTGCTGTGACCCCTCTTGACAACTGAGAAGTGAGCCTAATATATGATCCTGTAAAAATTCTATTTAGAATAAGAAAGTAAAACGAGAGGAAATTGATGTTGATGATACATCAATCCAAAGGCTAGGAAACAATTCATGATCTGGTCCGAGTGTGTGATTCCTGATAATCATCTTTATGCTGATAAGATAAGAACATCTATTTAGATACGCACATAGTACATTAATCGAAGTCGCTTGGAATTCAGAAACCAATATCTAAGTGCTAGGACTATGGGAAAAGGTAAGTTATGCATTTAAAATTTAAAGCCATCAACTAATTACTTCATTTAAAGGTACTGACAAACTCTACATCACTCATTCGGAATGGTCTTCTACTGATGCTTACTCCGCCAGCACTGGATCCAATGTCTCTCAAAAAAGCTCATCTAACACAGGCTTTAAGAGGCTTCCCTTCAATTTCTGCGCAGCTAGTCTTCAGCCGTTCAAAAATCCAGTATGCACTCCAGAGGGCACAATTTTTGATGTTGAAGTAATTAGCCAATGGCTCGACAAAAACGGTACAAATCCTGTGACAGGAAAACCTCTTAAGCATAAAGAACTTATCTCGTTAAAGTTTGCGCGTAATAGCGACGCTGATACTCATAATGCCAGTCACTATAATGCAGATAAAAGAGGTGAGATGGTGGATCCCGTCACTTATAAGGTTTTCACGGATAATACACACATAGTTGCTATCAGACATGGAAATGAAGCAAATGTATTTGCTTGGGAGACAGTGGAGAAGTTAAATGTTAAGCCAAAAATGTGGCGAGATTTAGTTAACGATCTTGAGTTTGGGCGCTCAGATATTATTACACTACAGGATCCACAAAACCTTGAGAGTCGGGACTTGAGCGGGTTTAAGTACTTAAAAGAGGGAGATATAGTTCTAACTAAGGAACAAGAGGAAGAACGGAAATCTGGAAATGTTAATATCCATGCCCTTGGTAGGATAGGTGACAAGGTTCTAAAGGCAAAAGAGACATTAGAAAAAGCTAGAAGGGAGCGCGAAGCTAAAACTATTAAAAATAAAACCAACAGCATTTTAAAATCTTCTACAAGCACAACAGTTAGACCATCTCAGATCCAAGAGAAAAAAATTGCGCCTAGTGCTGCACAATATACGACAGGTAAAGCAGCGGCAAGCTTCACAAGCACAAGTCTAACGCCTGAAACAAGTGGTGAGAGAGCTTTACTTTCAGAGGAAGAATATATGCTTCGGCCGAAGAGAGTTAAGAACAAGGGATATGCACGTATAGAAACAAATTTGGGGTCAGTCAATATAGAACTCCACACTGATACTGCACCAAGAGCTGTATGGAACTTTGTCCAATTATCTAAAAAAGGGTACTATAATGGAGTAATATTTCACCGAAATATTCCTAATTTTATGATTCAAGGTGGTGACCCAACTGGCACTGGTAAAGGAGGCTCAAGTATTTGGGGTCAAAATTTCCGAGATGAATTTGATGGACCATTGACCCACGACTCGAGAGGAATCGTGAGTATGGCAAATAAAGGAAAGAATACAAACTCCAGTCAATTTTTTATAACATATAAGGCCACTAGACATTTAGATCGCAAGCATACAATCTTTGGACGAATTGTTGATGGTTTTGCGGTCCTAGATAAGTTAGAGAAAGTAACTGGAGATAAAGAGAATCGACCACTAGAGGATATTGTTATGGAAAAGGTTGTAATCTTTGTTGATCCTTTTGAGGAATTTCAAAAACAAACAAGACATATGGAGGAGGAGAGAAAGCAAAAAGAGGAAATTAAAAGTAAAGGCGGAACTGAAGATGATAAAAAAAACTTGGACAGGAAAAAATATTAGTACGAATGGCTCTATAGCCACTTCTGATCACTCCGTAAAAGTGGGAAAATATCTCAAAAATATCTCCTATGAGAATAAGCGTTCATCTGATAATGATATTTCAAATATAGAACCGGTAAAGAAAAAACCTAACTATGCTGGTTTCGGGAATTTCGATGGCTGGTAGGTCGATGCTGACACGAATATCCTTTCTGTTGGAATGCAGAAGGCCAAGTCCTCAATGGATTAATTTTCAGGAAGTAAAGTCATCAGATTTAATTTAAAAAACTTATGATTAAAAAACCTAATCTCGGGATCTGTGAAGCTCTGGTGTCTTTCATCGTCATCAAAGCTTCGAAATGATAAAAATAAAAGCCATAAAATAAAAAACTCCCCCATTTCTGTCACAACTAAATGCTGGAAACGAGACGGTGTAAATTGTGAAAAAAAAAAAAAAGACTACACAGCATAATATACAAAATTCATGTTTTGGCTTAAAATGAGAAACCTTATCAACTACAAGAGTTCGCACAACTCTTGTAGCTCGATAAACTTCCTCACATCCTTCCAATCTGATAAGTAGTTCATTCTTATGTAAATTCTCCGGTTCAAAATTGAAGTCGTTTTGGGGGGTTGGGTGGCGGGGGGGGGAGCGACATTTAATTTTTAAATACCTAAGCTGAGCGTGTATATTGGCATCATATGGTAAAGAACTTGTTTTCATACTGATCTAATTTAGTAAAACAAAGATGGGAAAAAAATGAAAATGATACATTTTTTCAGTCATAAACATAATGGATGAGTATTCAATACAATTAGCTTTGAACATTGTGTTGTACTTGAAGGAAATAATTGGAACATGTGGATTATTGATTTTTTTAAAATAATTATTTAAATATATTTTTTTTTCCACCTGAAATTGCACAAATAATTAATATACATAGAACATAGAATTTTTTTCTATGGGATACTAAAAGAGCGTCCAGCGTAGCAAATCATCATTATCATTACCAGAAACATTCATTGATTTCATGGGACCATGCATGGGTCTAGCTTAGAAAAAAATTAAAAAATTAATAGAAACCTCGAGGGGAATGTTTTTAATATCCATTACATTTTCCTTTCGTGCAAGAGGTAAGAAGTTGTATTATAGGCTCAAATTTGAAGGTTTCCTTACTTAATAACAGGTTGATCTACTCCTGCTTTCTGTTTCTTGAACTGACTACTTGAATTAAATTCATTGGGGTTAAATCTCTTGCCATTGACAGAGCAGAGTTTAGAATAATAAGTGTCTGGAATTTCATCTTCTGGTTCTGAATCATCTTCAATCGTTTGCCAGTTTTCTGAGCCAGAGATCGTAGTATTCGAAGCAGAAGACGCTTGACGGCTTGAATAGAAGTCTGCCGATGATACTCCTTTTTGATAGGCACAGGCTTGAGATTGATAATTCGGTGGCACGTAGAGTCGTTGTGATTCTTTAAAGTTATTTTCAAAAAAAGTGTCCTCAGGAGTGACCTGTCGAAGGCTACTACTAGAAATTACACTCTCTGCTCTGTAATTCAACCTTGAATTGGGAGGCGGCATATAAATTTCTCTTATCTTTGGTGGTGGAGCTTGAGAAAGTGGTGTCGATAATGCGTGCCCATGTTTTTGAACTGAACTTAATACGAAGTTTCGCTGTGGAGAATCATTCTTGAGATTAGAAAGCGGTGCACGTGCGGGAATTTTTGACGGGGACTTTTTAATTGTACTTATAGCTTCATTACGCTTTAATGTCGTTTTCGCAACTGGTGTTTTAGCACCAGCTCTAGAAGCTGCAAATGGTTGAGGTAAGTTTGTATTGCAAATGGGACCAGTAAGCTGTCCTCCTTTGAGAGTTTTTTTAGCGGAAATAGGAGGGCCAGCAGGCGTCTTAGACCGAGGGCCAGGAACTACCCTAGACTCCTCGAGTAGTAAATCGAGGTAACGCTCCCCATGAACGAGAAAAGGTCTACCATGTTCATTTTCCCATTTTTCAAGATCTTTTCTTAACTCATTAGATATCTTTGGTAATTCCTTAGAGATTCGCTTCCTCATCTTTTCTTCCCGAAGTAAACGCGTTGGATCCCGCTTTTCTCCTTTTTGTCCACGTCCAAGAAGTCTTGATGCATCTTGACTTGAAGCTTGCAAATCATCGCGATCTTTGACTAATGATCGATGTTTTTCTAGAAGATTTAAGATCGGCGCACACTGGTTCTTCAATGCCTCCAATTTTGATATTTCTTGCTCATGTGCTTCTAATAAAGCATCAGTATAAACATCTGAAAATGCTGGTGTAAATTCTAACATTTCCTCTTCTGAAAAGTAGAGACTATCCCAGAGCTCTTGGAGTTTATATCTTGCATCTTCTACAAATAAATCAAGATTTTGTCTTTTTAATTCAATAAGTCGAGTCAACTCATATTCATATGTATTAATTTGTCGAATCCCGCAACCACGATTACTATTCAAAAAACTCTTTCTGTACTCGTCGTCTATTCTTAATTTATTCCAAAGTAATTCTACTTGCTCACTAAGATCTTGAAGCTGCTTTTCTCGCTTTCGTCTTTCGTCTTTTAACTTATCTAGCTTTAGCCTCAACTGAACAATATCTGCTTCATGGAGACCAAGCTTTTCAGGAGAATCCCTGTAATGCTCCACAATATTCCGATCTGTTTGTGCCTGAGGAGTGCCAAGCTCAGCCCAAAGAAGAATAATACTTTCTGATAGTGATTTTACAGAAGAAGCTCTTTGGTTATACTCTTTGAATACACGATCAAATTCCTTTTCAAGTGAAATGATGTATTTTGGCGAAAGGTCAAAAGTTGGTGGTATACTAGCGCTTGGCGAAGTTGGAGGTAGAGTTATCTTAACAAATGATGGCTCAAGATGTGAAGAGTATGACACTAAGGATTGAACAAGTTCTTTATGAAGTATTATTTATCTATGCATTTAAGAAAAGCTAGCGCACTTACTCTTAACTTCTTCAAATCGTTCTTTATGTAGTCTTGAAATTTGGAGATGCTTCTTTTTTAATTCTTTTAAACATTGCATTAATGGGTATGTGATAATAATTTCATCATCTTTACGATCCACAGCAGGTTTCTGGTCATCCAGTGAAGCTTCCATTTGCTTGATGGTCTTTATAATATGCTGTGCTTCCTCTACTAAATTATGCTTCTCAGCAGTTATTTGTCTGACATAATTATTTAAAGTCTTGGAAAGTGCAGCCAGTAACTAGAGGTTTTTAGAGGTATTTTTGATGTGCATGCTCCCTTTCACTTACTTCCGACTCCCTCTTTTCTCGTTCATTGCAAGGGGTCCCGATTTCCTCAAATAGACTATTAAGTTGATCGGTTACACTCGAAACTTGAGAAGATAAATAGCTTATGTTCATGATGGAATAGCCAAATAAGAAGAGATGAGTATGAACAAAAGCTTAAAAGAGTGTGTTTCGTATATTTTGTAGCTTTTACTAAGATTAACATATATTAAGTGAATATTAGGTGACTTGGCACAGCCACAGTATGTTTAGAAAGTATGGTGATCTGATGTGTAGATTTTCGGCACATTGATTTGTCTTGTATAAATTTGGTGTTGATGTTTTTTTTAGACATCTTACGTAGATCGTTGCTAGGGACAACGGCATATCCATGCAGTAACATGACGCACCAAATTTACCGTGAAATCAGCATCTTACGGCAATTACAATATGCATGTTGTGAAGTAGCATGGATTCTGCTTTCAAAAATTGGGGTAATTTCAATCTTAATTAATGCTATTAATTATTTATATGGATTTGCTTATCGATAGTAGAGATAGAAAATAACGTGAAACTCGTTGATCCTCATAGAGATGCGTTATTCACTTTCGATCCTGATGAACAAAAAGCTATAGGCGATGCTAAGCCATGGAAATCAGATCCTTCCTATTTCAAAAATGTTCGGATATCTGCTGTCGCTCTTCTCAAGATGGTTATGCATGCACGAGCTGGGAATTCAATCGAAATTATGGGCTTAATGCAAGGGAAAATTGATGGAGATACATTCATCGTAACTGATGCTTTTCGATTACCTGTTGAAGGTACAGAGACTCGGGTTAATGCTCAAGATGAGGCGAACGAGTATATGGTTCGTTATCTCCAGGCATGTCGCGAACAAGGAAAGTTAGAAAATGCAGTAGGATGGTACCACAGCCATCCGGGCTATGGCTGCTGGCTTAGTGGCATAGATGTCAGCACACAGCATATACAACAGTCATTTTCAGATCCTTTTCTTGCGGTTGTGATTGATCCAGATCGCACCATCTCAGCTGGTAAAGTTGAAATCGGAGCATTCCGGACCTACCCAGAAAACTATAAGGCAGTAGAAACTCAAAATAATGACGGTTATCAAACCATACCACTAGCTAAGATTGAAGATTTTGGTGCCCATAGTAGCCGATACTACTCGCTTCAAATCTCACATTATAAGAGTTCGCTGGATACATATCTTTTAGAGCTACTCTGGAATAAATATTGGGTTCAGACTCTCAGTCAAAGCCCTTTGTTTACCAATCGTGGGTATAGCTGTAAACAGATGCTTGATTTGAGCACAAAAATTAATGTGGTGAGCTCATCACTACCAAGAGCGAGCAGAATGCCTGGCCAGATGCAACTTCACAACAATAAGTATATTGATTTACAACTAGATAAGATTGTGAAAGATGGCTCAAAGATTTCTAGCGAAGGAGTCATGGGATTACTAGCTGGTGAGGTCAAAGTAAAGCTATTTAATGGCTTAGCGGAGACCACTGAAGATTAACGGCATTACGAAACAAAAATCTTGAGTTTTCGTATAACAGAAATCGGTTGTAAAAATTTTTTGTGAGAGTAAATTCATTTAATTTGATCTGGTAACATTAGAAACTAACTTAAACGATGCTTGGAAGAGATCATGACTCTATCGACGTTTTGATTTTTAGACTCAAGTCTTTCTTAGCATAAAAAGACTTTCCATTAAGATGTGGCTTTGTAACTGATTTTCTAGTTAAGATCATGTGTACCATCGACTCTCACTAGTCAAAATTGCAAATATGCTTCTTCATAACATAGTACGCGTCGATAACGTTTTCTTAAAGCCAAAGCTGATTAAAACATAAAATTAAATCCTCGCTAATAACCCTCTAATGATCAGCTCTTAAATAAAAACATAACAAAGATCATTGTGCCCGCCCAATAAAGATAGATGCTAAGCTTGTTTCAATTTATGAGAAATCGCGGGCTTCAAATTCAGTAACCTGCCTTCACGCGGATATCACGTTCAATCAATGGCATAAGTACTCAAGCTTTTGTAGATACTAAATTCATTCGCGCCTGCGGCTCTAAAGTCCTAGTTTATGATTAATCCCATAGGTACTAATTTAGATTCTTTGCTGCGGTTTTAATACCCTCTTTTTGGCTCTATATTTGAAATTTTACAACTATATTAAACCATATCTTATAAATCTCCATATATTCGCTAAACTTTTGTGACAGCACTGGTCACAATATCTCGGTTACCAGCCCGGTAGAAAATAGGGTACAGATTAACCGAGTACAGGAGCTCGTCTAAAGATCGTTCCTATTTTATGGCACTCAACTTATTCCATACGTAATGGGTTCGTTCAGTTGTGATTAATTTGAAACTAATGTTTCGTGTGTGAATTAAAACGGAGGAGCAGGGAATACTGGTGCAGCTAAATGAAAATAGATGCTTGAATGTTTAATAAAAGCCACATTTAAAACTGTGACTGACTCTGTCCAGAAATTCATCGTCATCATGAAGGCGCTGAATTTACAGTGATATTCTGCTAACTTCGAGCGAATCTAGCTAGTTAGATCTAGAGCAATCAATATACGGACAAAAGAAAAAAAATGTAAATATAAATAGATAAATAATTCTGGAAAACAAGAAGTTCTTTTGGCTGAACTTCTGCATTGGGCCGGTCAGACCTTAGATTTTTAAATTCTTTGCAACCATTGCAGAATCGAAAAATAGGCAGAAAAAGAAAACATTAAAAATCTTCAGATTTGTGACCTCTCCAGACTCACTGTCTTATATCACTATCAAAATTTTTTACAACCAGATTTTCATGAAAAATTCAAACAGTTGTCGCATTCAACTTTTTATCACGAAGTTGAATTTTCAAAATATAAAAGTGTTGAGAAATGATATTTATGAGCCTTCAAACTTACTTATGTCAGTAAATTTTAAAAAAAAAAATACATCGTTTAATGTGTCCCGTCATGACCGCTCAAAAAGTCATTTTTTTATGGATAGAAAAATTCTGTAAAATTTAGATTCGATACCAGAATATTCAGCCTAATTATGAAAAATAAACATATATCGTGACTGTGATGTTGGGCTTCATATTTTTAGTGGGTTTATTAATTATTCAGACTCGCGAGCAACTCTTTATTTTTTTTGTAATTTTTCGACTCTGCAATATTGCAAAAAAGTAAAATCCAAGTCTGACCGGCCCTGATAATTTGTTTGAGCAGGTAAAGTTTTAAATCTCTTCAAAATTAGTTGGTGATATCTGAGTTTGAGTTGAACAGTTAAGGGTTAAATCACCCCCCCAGCAACAATAACTAATAATTGCCTCAGGCTTAAACAAATACCCCTATCGTAATAAATTACGTATTCTTTTTAGTCTTTGAACTAAAATCATGTAAATTATTACAAATTTTACTGTATTTAGCTATGAATTTTACGTTTTACGTAATTCTTATAAGTGAGTAGTAGGTGGGCTGTTTGCTCTCGTGATAGTGAGCTCCCCCCTTGTAACCAGTCAACATTCAATCGCTGCTGATTCTGATGCGCAATTGTATGACTTCGTGAATCTTCCATGCGAGATCTTTAAGTTGATCTAGGTATGTTGTAGGCCTTACAAGTGCTCGGAGACTTGTGTAAACGCCAGATTTGAAATCTTCAATAGCTAATCATAATTTCAACACACGAATAGCCATTTTAGTAGGTTTGTTGTTAATTTATAATGTAGATTAAGCTTATATACTTTGATCAGGTGGGTGAAAGCTAGGTGGGCTAGCTTACCGAATTTGTCGGACCGTAAATGTAAATTTTATCGTAACCGAATTTTACAAATTCATTGCACAACTACTCCTGCAGGTTTATCTCACCCCCTATGCGATCTTTTTCAGAATGGATAGAATGATCTTGTGGATAACGTTTTTAGAATATTTTGTTTTTAAATTAAAAATTATCTTTTTCACATCATTAGTAAGTCGTTCTATAGAATTAGCTCAATGTTGGAGGGCAGTTTTGCCGCCGAAAGTTGCTTCCAAAGGCGTTACTACTTTACTAACTATTGATTGGGAATATTTTTATTTTATTTATTATGTTATTGTGTTATTGAATCCTAAATTCTATTAGATATGTAGGTCCTCTCTGCCTACAGGCCAGAAGCATCTATGCCTCAGGTAATTTGGTATGATCCTCCCTTTGCCTACGTCGCGATTCTTGTCCATCAGTATTTTCTCATTAGACCTTTATTCGGGTTTACACTTGTGGGGGGCCGCCAGCCCATCATTTTCTCCCCTCTCCGGCAATCTAGCAACTCAGTAATCCAAACGAAAGTCATTTACGGGTGTGGAGCTGCCGGGAAAATTCCTCCCGAAACCAATGAGTGTGAAGCTCTCTTCCGTGAGGTAATCCAGTCGGGCGCTGCAGAACTGAGTATAACTAAGATTTCTCTCTATTTTTTCTAGCTTCCTCTTAACCCTGCCTTTGATCCATACTTCAGGACAAATCTGCAGTCGTAAAAAGATGTCAGAAAATTCTTAGTACAGAGTGTAAATTGTGAGACTAGCCAGCCTAGCTTGCTATTTAAGATTGTTTTGGATCCGAGTTAATTGAGTAGATTATCAAATTGGAATGATACTCTCCAAGCTAATAAGTATCAAAACTGAAGCCTTAAAGACAATGAGCGTGGTGAGCGATATTTTGTTGATCAAAAAAACATAAGAGTCTTGGAATTTACTTTCGTGGGCTTTTTGTTCACCCTCCGATGGGTAGGTAGCACATGTTGAATTATGAAAATGACCTTTTTTTTTTATTTACAATTAAATCTTTTTGTATCTCACTATCCCTTCTCTAACTCAATAGTCTGGTCGTTACCAGTTTCATTAAAGATATCATTGGGAGCTTTTCTTCGAGAATAAATGGGAAGAAACTCAACTCGAAGTTGATAAGGATTTTACACAATCATGGCTCTCCAGCTTCTGAAAAGATAACCGATGGTTCGTGGCGGACACCACGTTTAGGTTTTGAGACGTCCACTTTCTATAAATGAAGATCCAATTTAGAACAATTTATGACGATGAACAGAGATCATAAAAAATCTGAAGGTGTGCAGTCAGACATTGTACATCTTTTCTCATCCTGCCTAACAATGTCTTTATTGAACATAAAGCCGCTGCTCGATGAATTTTTAAAATGTATTGAGATTGTTCGATTTAAAGGAGCGTAAGTTTTAAGAAATCTGAATGTCGTTGTACTGTATTACTTTATTGCCATTTTTAAGGTCAGCCCTACTTGTAACCTGCCGTTAAGCGTTACCAAAGTGACTATGGAAAATATTATTTATTCAAATGGTGGTTTTTATGTCTCTCGTGAGCAGATCAAATGCGATCAATAGCAAGTTACCAGTAGGTGGGAGGAGTCCGTATATAAAGACTCGGTTTTTTGTACAAAGCTGCTTGCTTGCCTGTGGAGTGGATCTGATCATCTAATTGGACCATTTGGACGTGGGGTGGAGCGTAAAATAATTAGTTGTCCCAAATACTTCTAAAAAACGGTGAAGCAATTTAGCGTGAAATATCCTAGCCATAGCCAAATTATCTCCGTTTAGGCTCGAATAGGACTCGAATTAAACTGGACTTTTTAAGAAGTATATATACTTCTGAGAAGCTTACATAATCAATTATTGAAAGGTTATTTCCAGAAACTTACAACTATTGAAGCGCATTGGTTCATCTCATTACTTCAGCTAACGGCATTTCCATGGCGCAGTAAATTAGAAAGCAAAGTAGTAAGGCTAGTCTATCAAATGGTTCCTACCTAGATTTACTAATCAATTGACGGCAGGCAGTGAAAACGGATGTGCTTTGGATTCTCAGGTTAGGAAAGCAAGCGTTAGGATCTTCTCATTGATAGTGCAATTTTAAATAAAAAAAATATTAGGGAGAATAAAAAGTAAATAAACAAAAGATACGTCATTTTAATCAAAGCCCCCTTTCGTCAATGAACAGGACATTTCGATCTGTCTCATGACATAAATTTCTGACGCTCATAGCGAACTACTATCCACCCCCCTAATTATTTAGATGGATATTGCATATCGAGCAGGGAGCCAATAGAATAAGAAATGGATAAAACTAGTGCTGATTTGCACTGACTCTAGTCTAATTCGGATCTTATAAGACCCGTTTTGTGCTTTTGCCTTGCCCGATATGGATCATTTAATTAGGGGTGAGGATTTTATTAGACATGTGATTTTGCTGAAGCTGTAATTTAGTCAGTAAAGAGCGAAGCTGATTGGCTTGAATTGGGCGTAAGCCAGTTAGCATCCCTGCTTTAATCAAAAGCTGGAATTAGGTGTCTCCCTGTTAAAATCCTGTCTCATTTGGTACAGAAATATGAAGTATGAAATGTTCGCTGCCCACCATAATTGTCCGTCCTTGATACTTAGGCTATATATAGCAGGGATATTTCACGCAAAATTGCTTCACTGTCATTTAGAAGTATTAATGTGGACAATTATATGAATTGAGCATCACAAATGACCGAAAAGATATGAATCACAATCTATAGAAAGAGTTATGTCAAAAGTTAGCGATACGTTGGCGTCTATTGGTAGTACTTGACTTTCCTAAGGACAAGATGAGAGAGAGGTTGGAATTAGCCATTAATTTTTCCTTTCCTTTTCATTACGTTGAGTTTGTGGCATCTCTACGTTATAATAATTATTATGCGTGCTTGCACTATTATGCCGTTTTTCTCAAACTGTGTCAGTTTGTGGGTTGTTTGTGTCATCAAACACGTCCTTTTTTTTTGGCGTCTTGGGATGATCAAGATTTTGGATTCTCGCTGCCGAGGTTGAAATTTTAAGCCGGGAGTAGGCTAGTTGATTGGCTTGAAGTTCGACACGGGCCAATTATAACTCTTATTATAGCTCTAAATACAAATATCCTGGCCGCTAGGACTCAAATTTCCCCTGGCTAAACCACCAACCCCTTCAATGGTCGATATAAATAACGCAGAACACTCGTATTCGTCTCTGGCCAGTTTACCTGGGAGCCATTCAGTCTTATGCTGTAGAAAGAAAGTGCATCGCTTTAACGTTCATTAGTAGTTCCATCGATGTGTCGTTCTTACTTCTACGCCTTGAATCGAGAAATTCAAACAAGCGGGCCAGAAGAGGAACGAAGCAGTACTTGATGCTAATCAATTGAGATCATGAGTGGCAATTATCTTTGAATTGTTAGTTATCCTGTTAGATGCTTCATACATCGAATATATATATTCTATGCGTCAAAGCATGATAATTTTATATGCTCCGTAATTTTGTCTTTTTTGAGCCGTATTCGGAGCAAAAGTTGAACAAATAGAATTAAATTGATATTATTTGATTTCTTTTCCACTCAAGCTGCGGCATAGTTGCCACTAAGTGTCAGAGACATCATTATAAAAGTGGCCCTCAGATTAAAAGTAGATAATAAGTGTTGTGGAATGAAAAATACTGGAGCCAAATGACAATAAAGAAATATTATCGATTCGAATGTCAATGATAAATAGAAGTCTGATGATTGAAGCAACCGATAACTAGGGAAAGATGATTAGATTAGTCGGGGCACAAGTAGTTGGGGTGGAATGTAAAGCAAATGATCCTCGTCCTACCCAGCCCAGCCCAGTCTAGCCTAGTCCTAGGATGGAGTTGCCAGTTCGTTTTAACCCTTTTAAGCTTCGCTTAATGCCTAGTAACCAATTAGTGAAGAATGTTCCCCCTTCAGCATAACGGCAAAATCTGTACCTGCTATTTACGAGCGCCTTGGATTGAATATCTGGCACCGACTACTATCAAAACCACAGTTTGGTGCTGTGTGAGTGAGTTTTGAAAACGCCATCGCTTCATATGATTGCTGATAGTCCGCCCTCTCAAAAATCACTTGAACATCAACTCTCCATTGGCGCTTCCGCTCCGAAGCAAGAATCCATAATTCACTTTACATCTATATTTCGAAATTGTTTCCGCCTCTTTATAATCTAACATGGCAATCGACGTATCGCCTGATCAAATGCAAGCGCGCATTCAACAGGCACGACGCGAGGCTGAGAATCTGAAAGATCGAATAAAACGCAAGAAAGACGAGTTAGCCGATGGTACATGTGAGTTACCTTTCTCACAATCCTAGAAATTCCATTTCGCATTTCCAACGGGTTCCTATGTCTACTTCGAGTCCAATTCCCATCTCTCACCCCTTTATTGTCGTAGGGGATTCTAATCGACTAATTAATGGCATGATTTAGTGTCTGGAATCGCGAGGTCCCAGCAAGAAGCTCTACCTAAAAATCAAATGATGAAAACTCGAAGAACATTAAAAGGACATTTGGCTAAAATATATGCTATGCACTGGTCAACAGATCGGAGACACTTAGTTTCTGCCTCACAAGATGGAAAGCTTATAATATGGGATGCGTATACTACGAACAAAGTACATGCTATTCCTTTACGTTCATCATGGGTTATGACTTGTGCTTATGCTCCAAGTGGGAATTACGTTGCTTGTGGTGGTTTAGATAATATTTGTTCCATATATAATTTGAACTCTAACAGAGATGGACCCACAAGAGTTGCTCGAGAATTATCAGGACATTCAGGATACCTTTCTTGCTGCAGGTTCATCAATGATAGAAGTATTCTGACTTCCTCTGGAGATATGACCTGTTTAAAATGGGACGTTGAGACCGGGACAAAGGTGACGGAATTTTCAGATCATTTAGGGGATGTAATGAGCATCAGTATTAATCCAACTAATCAGAATACATTTGTTTCTGGTGCCTGTGATGCGTTCTCTAAGCTGTGGGATATTAGGGCAGGCAAATCTGTCCAAACATTTGCGGGCCACGAATCTGATATTAATGCTATTCAATTCTTTCCGGATGGACACTCATTTGTGACTGGATCTGACGATGCAACATGCCGGTTATTTGATATTCGAGCAGATCGAGAACTTAATCAATATGGGGTACAGTCCTAACCTTCACTTAGTGAAGTATTCTCTAACATACAAAAATAGAGCGAAACAATTCTTTGTGGAATCACTTCAGTTGCAACTTCAGTTTCAGGTAGACTTCTTTTTGCAGGTTATGATGATTTTGAATGCAAGGTAAGAGCGTCGCGTAACTCCAAATTATATACTCATATACATTAGGTCTGGGACATAACTCGAGGTGAAAAAGTTGGCTCCTTGGTCGGCCATGATAATCGTGTTAGTTGTTTGGGTGTCAGTAATGATGGAATGAGCTTATGCACAGGATCGTGGGACTCTTTGGTAAGTCTTTTACTTTCAGGTCTCCTTCACCAAACTTATTACTAATCCAAATTTAAACAGCTTAAAATATGGGCAATGTGAAGCAATAACCCCTCTTTGAATCAAACTACGAAATACCTAGAAATTGGTTTCCAGCTCTATCTCAATAATCAAGCCTTCTTCCATTAAAAAGTCAATTCTTCTACATTCATCACACGGTCTATTTTAATATTATTGGTAATACAGAGATATCACGTCTCTACTTGAGTAGGAGATCTATATATTTGGTACAGTCAAACTTCCTTCATTCATTTAAATCGGGTAACCGATCTATATATACTTATTTACAGTACAGATAGGGGTAAAAATTCACGTGACTGTAATGTCACATGACATCGTGGAATTCTGTTCAACATATTATCTATACATTTGCAACTCCTACTTGTTGTTATAACTTGCGCCCCCTTGAGGGTTTGAGCTAGTTTTTGTTAGAATTACTGTATTATAAAAAATACCCATTAAATTATTAAAACATCCTTGGTATGATATTCTTTTATTGTTTATTAGACAACAAAAACTGAAGCAATTGATGGTGTGAAAGAAAGTGATATGTCATTGGTACAGGTGAGCAGATAATTTATTCATCAGCGTTTAAGATATTTAATTTGTGAAAAAAATTAATGAAAATTTAATAACGTATGCCGCTGTTCTTTGAAATGCATGTTTCTCCCTGTGTATGAATAGAGAATTACTGGGAAAAGTGACTAAACTTCGTAGTGACATCCACATGGGGAGTGAGCGTACCCAAAGAAAAGTTGAATCATCTTATATGTAAATCATTGTGTCCTAGCCTCATGACTACATACCAAAAAAATGAATCATAAAAAAATACCAGACAGTTATTACTAATTACTCGGAGGGCACCCATGTAAATTTAAACGACAGGGAACCCCTGCTCCTCAGCCATAAGCTTGCGACAAAACCCTATGTTGCTTTGAATGACTACACAACCAAGACCTCCGACTGTAAAATTGATAATTTCCGGACTTAGCTGCTTGAACTTGTACTTTTAGACCAATTCATAGATTGCCTTTCCTAGGCAGAGGTAAAAGCCCATCAGCATGAGAGACGAGAGCTGAAAAAGTATATGGTCCATTCCACTGGTAGATCGAGCAATTTGTTCGTCTAAAAGTCTATACAAACTATTTTGCCTCCTATACTGAATATGAATCATACTGCCTACCGAAACCACCTACTTAAACAGCTAAGTAACCACCATAGCTTGTGAAACTATGAGAGACTTTCAACTCTAAGTGAGCGACTCTACAGTCCCACTTGAGCTGCAGGGCTTTTCAGTGGAAAATGAATGCTCAATGCACCAATACAAAATCGGTATCGAGGTTGACCGATGATGGGCTCGACAAACTTGCTACTCTGCTTATCTCTTAAATTAGCTACTGCAAGAGCCCTTGGTGAAAATGCGCAAAGAATTTCATCGGGTTCTGAATATTTTTGTTGGCTTGACATGATTTTAGCACTTCATTTAGACATCGCTTACGAAGATCTTATTTGTATCGTACTGAATAACATAATACAGCTAGCTACACATCTCAATGTCAAAAAAATGCAGATTGTGGATTATGATACAGAAAATCAAACACACTATGAGCAACTGAGAAAGAAAAATAGTTGATAACATTAAAGATTGCACAGTAATTCAAAGGTGAATAACATGGTACGCGTACTTCGTGATTCGCTTCGTGGCCACAAGTTTGTGGCTGCGAAGCATTGGTGTCCTCTGGTTTCATCGATGTCTCTAAGGCTTTCCTAGTTTCCTTATCTACTTCTATAAAATTCATTTCTTGCGTCAACAAATCCTCAAATCGTCTAACCCCATTGCCGAAAAGTACAAGCAAACCAGGGGGATATGACTAGATATACTTCATTTCACTGCTATACCTCAGTAATCATCAACTATTCCATCCTAACCTTCAAAGCAATTCCAATGATATGGCAATTGGGTGGTTTAGCCTTATATTTTTGAGTCGTAATATCCTCCCCCTTTGCAAATTTCCAATCGGAGACGGTCAAAGGCTATTACTGATTTAAACCCCTTGAGGGGTTTTGGTGTAGCCAATGCCAAGTTTGGTCACATGACAAAACGATTCACATGATCCCCAATATCGAAATAAAAATGGGGAAAAACTGTTGGAAATGTAGATCACGTATATATAGCTAGGGAAGGGATTAAGCACCTAGTAGAGATCTTAATAGATTGTAAAAATTCAAAGTTTTAATGAACAGACGAACGCGATCTGAAAGACAGGTCTAATGGAAATCCATGCTTGATGATCTTCGTGGTAAAAAGATAAAGTGTAGACCAGGTAAAGAGGCAGCTCGAATAGATTCTCTTTCACAAGACATCATCCTATAAGACTCTAGCGACCCTAGACTTCGATATCGAGAGATGAAATTGATTAAAGATAGTTAGCTGACAGTTACTGAGGAATTATAAACGAATCAAAATCAAACAAAAGTTTATGAAAACGAAAACACTACGCTCAAAAACATAGATTTAAAACATCTATGGTATTATGCTATTCAAACTGATGTTAAATTTGGAGATATTAAACAAGCGATACTACAAGAACAGAGATTTTTTTCCACCCTCTGTGATAACAAAAATCTCATTATCTCAGTATTCCATTGATTCTAAATACTTAGGGTTACGTTGGGTTGAAAGACCGATTATTTTATTTTATTTTATATCAAAGTCTAGATACAAGATTCATGTGACCGTCGCGCTAAACTTTTATCCTATCTAGGGACAAATGACACTTGACCGATTATACTAATACCAAAACATTAACCCTCAGATAAATGCACATGACTTCCCAGCAATAAATCATCCTAGAACGGAGACAAAGTTAGGCATCTTTTAAACAGTCATAATTTCCTGCAAGAATGCCACCCAAAGAGCGTAAAAAGACACAATCGAGCATACTTTTTAAACCACATAATTCACACGCTTCCAAAAGTGTAAAATATAAGTCAACACTACTTAGTGTAAAGTCGATCGCCGTGGCTCTGGCTGTAGCCGAAGTCGGAGATACTTATCTTGATATTAAATTAACAAACTCAGAAAATGAGCCCTCAGACGCTGAGGTTAGGAGAAGACAGAAGACCCACTTTCCCCTCAATCTCCGATTCGATCAAGCAAATTAAATCCCTCTCCATCAGCAGTATAGTCATCACTAGCCGAAACCCAAAATCTATCTACCCAAACGCATAGTCAATATCTATTGCCTCCAATATCAACAAATGGCCTTGCCCAATCCATTCATGCAAAGTTTTCCGAGGGCACCAAATACCTAAAAATAAAAATTCTTTTCGCATAGGCCACCCTCCTGTAGCTCTCTACACTTATAGCCTTTCAACAACCGATACCAATGAATACGCGGTAGCTTTTCTTATCTGGCAAAATGTTTTTGTTCAGCATCAAAGACTATTACCCTCCAGAATCGCAGTTTACCATAAAAATAGTAGTGACTAGATGTGCTGCTAGAGTCATAGCTGGACCTCCTGTACTAGATGAACTCCCGGCAGCACTCTAGTGCCTTCTGGAATTGCTACTACTTAGCTTCCTTCAACTTCTACAGCCCCTGACAGGTAATTATCCGTTTAAGAAACAAGAGAAGCGGCAAAAATTCCTATTAGGTCCGGCTCCTAAGTTTGGATATAACTCCTTCGGCTCCCCCGAGGAGCCCACACTAGAAGATATGAATAAAGAAATAAGCCTTTAAAACATTGATATTAATGAAATAAACGCTGTAATTTGAACCAGACGTTCTATAGACTCTACATTTAAGGAGGTTACCCTCCATAGTGTTATCAACAAACACTATCACTTAACTTCCGTCAAATATCCGTCTCTTCGCTAGAACCGCTAATCTAAGGCTTGCCTAAAAATGTCCCCGCCTTCAAATTTAAGATCGATGCCATGGCTTCCATAACATAACTCTTACATACGTTAAGCCCGCTACGGTCTTTGCGCTGCAGATATTCATAACGGCCTATGCAAGACGTCCCAGAAATGTCTTAAGTACGCTGGCCCATATAGTTCAGACAATTTAGGATTTTTAGCACACCATACCGGAAAACTAATTTTTTAGTGAAACCGAGCAAGAATAGATAGCGCTTTATTAGAAAGTGTTGAAATATAAGACAACTATAGGGGATTAGATTTTATGGCACCTAGTTTTTAAAGCTTATTTTGGGCTGGTCTATAGAAACTAATTCCTTCATGCGATTAACTATACAAGAATATTTAGAAATAAAATATGATCCATCTGTCACCAGAATATATATGCTAGCATATTAATCTATTAAACCGTTATTATACCGACAGAAAGGTTAGTCGCAAGATGTCGAGTACCGTCAAAAAACCTAAGTTACTCGCCAAAAATCTCTTAACACTCTATGCATTCTTTAATTAAAGCAGCTCGTCGTCAGAAGAGACCCAAAAATCCCAAGTATCATAATACTCGTTGCCCTCCCATCTTAAAATATTGACACTCCTATTGATTCAACCCAGGCAACTTCATACCAACCCCCCAGATCACTGTTGAGGAGGAAGTTTCATTACCAGAAGTCGTAAAAACAAAAATAAATATACAGTCTAAGGCCTCTACATTTTTCAAGTCAATGTCGAAGACGTAGCATGGCACACGATGTAGCTCTTGAACTTGCTTCTCACAGCGGACTAGACCTAATTACAACACACGAACCCTGAATATACCCGGGTACTACGTGAAAAATTACAAAGACACGTCCAAATTACCATGCTTTTGCCCCTCTTCTGGAGTGGTCAGACCGACCTAGGGTTGTGACATGTCAATGGAAGGACAGAGGCCTCTCCACCTTTCAACAAAACACTTGTTCGCGCGATATACTCAGAAATTGTATCTTTCACCGTGGCAAAAAACTAATAGAATATTGTAATATATATAATGCTTCACCCAAATCCACGGAGAGACTTTACTTTTCTTCTTAACGCTCCCTTTGAATCCTAATTTTCTTGCAGGTAACTTTAAAATTCATCATACAGCCTAGGATTTAGCAACACGTGGCAAGCCCTTCGATGGAGAATCCCTTTCAGAGTGGACAGGTTCAAGAGAACTTATTCTACTCTACTCAAACAAAATCCCTACTCACGATGCTGGGGTTGTTCTCCATATCATGTTTTCATGAACCACATTAAGCGCAAATTGCGAAATACGTCCCGATTTAGATACAGGCTTGGACCATAGGACAATGCTCTCGTATATGCTAGATACAAGTCCGGAACTCAAAATTTCAGAACGTTTGATATATATAGTTTGTGACTGGAATATATTCTCCACAACACTCAATGGGCTGATAGTAGCTCCCTCTTATTAAGACCCTGAAGTAGAAGAAAGCTTAATAATAGACGCGCCAACAACCTCACCTTCTCCATTCTGCCTCAGAGCTATATGTAAATTCATCGGGAACCATGGTGGACCACTGAATGCTCCATATTACATCGGAATTTTTAGCACACTTGAAGAAATGGAACACTGGTAATTGAGGAATGAAGAGCATTTTCGAAAACCATTAAAGAAGCAAAGCGCAACCACTGGAAATTCATAATAGAAAAGGTTTCAACCTTTTAATAGACCTCACAAGCTCTTTAATGGCACAAAAAGGCTGCATTTTATTAGTCACTACCTCTTCAAGGACTCAAAGGTCTAATATTTACCCCATCTGAGAAATACCAGCTCCAACTTAATGTGCTCCTCAGCAGACACTTAAATAGCGATAACATCCCAATAAATGTTTCGTCTGTTTCTCGGTAAAACCTACCCTGGTCCTCACTTACCGATAAAGAAACTTACCTAGCATGCTGTAAAGTTGGATCTAGACGAGATTACAGCAACTGCAATGAAATACACTTGGCCGTTACTAGGCTATTGAATTTCAGCTTTATTCAATAAATGAGATAATTTAGGGCTACATCACTCAGTTTTTTAAAAAGCAAATATCGTAATTATTCCCAAGTCTGGAAACCGTAACATTGCCCTACATGAATTCTATCGACCCATTTTCCTTCTATCCTACCTCAGAAAGGGTCTTGATCGTGTTATTGCCCAGCGTCTGTCTTTCTTAGATATGGAGCTCACGTATTAGCAAAGGATAAATCTTATAAAGTCTCCCGATGAGCAGCTACCGACCTCGCAAAAGTGCTGGCATGTGACATACGAGTAGCTTGGGCTAACAAAAAAGTGACTTGCATCATTAAAGTAGATGTCAATACAAGCTTCAATAGAATACAAATAGGTCAAATTTGTCACAAACTATGTAAACAAGGCTGACCTCAAAGTTTACTCAGATGGATAGCGTCATTTATGACTGAACGGGAAGCTATTATACAACTCGATGAAACAGTGTCTCATCCAAGACCTATCATCTCTGGTCTCCCATAGGGCTCTCCTATTTTACTAATAATCTTTGTTCTTGCTATAGTAAGTGCGCTACGACTATCGCCAGTCCATTTTAGATATTCTTATGACATCGCTATGTTTGCTTCGGCCAAGAAAATCTCAGGATATGCTGAGATACTAGAAAAAAGGCTTGCACAAACAATGTTATGGAGTCGAGAAAATGGAGTATCATTCGAGTTGGAGAAAACCAAACTCCAATACTTTCATCAGAAGTGGGGCTCGCCCGTAGAGCCTATCATCAGTGCCAGCAACGTAGAGATAAAACCTAATGATCACACCCGTTGCGTTGGCTTGGTATGTTTTTTGATCGAAAACTTAGATTTCAGCACCACGTTACACAAGCCTACGGTAAAACACTAAGTTGAAACACCTAGTTCTTGCCCCCTCTCACGGAAGTCTATTTGTCAACCACGTTATTTTCACCCATACATGTCAAATTTATAGACCACTCAGTCGATCAAGGCGATATTTTTCAAGGAAACCCATGTTTGCTTGCAGTGGTGTAGTCTTCCCATTACTGCATTGGCTGAGTCTTTTTCGATAGGACTGTTTGAGAGGAGAAAAGACTCTCAAATTGAGAGGTTGGAGAACACAACAAGTAATCTAGTGTTTTCCAAGGTGCGTTGAGTCATTTTTGCATGAAGGACTCTTTCAGCAAAAATTTTCAAATCTTCATGGGTCGGGGGTAGGTCGAAATTAGCTTGATAAATAGCCTAGTTAGCTAATTTGTCTTCTTGGTGAATAGAAAGCCTTTACTGGGATTAATGGGCAATTTTATGTGGTTATCTTCCAGCAAGTCGACTGCATAATGTGGATCTCGAATCACCCTATTTTTTTGAGGCTTGGTTTACTAAGTACATACTATCTTTGAAGTAGACGTCGTCTGTTGTATTGTTATAATGGGCATCTAGTTCATTCATATCAAGTAGAGATAGGAGGAACGGTGTATTTACCTCAACAATGTGGAATTGAATTTTTCCTATAGATGTGTTAATTATGTAAGAACCAATTGACGAAGTTAAGCCGTTCCCGAATTTTACATTGACTGTACCACTTTTTGATTTGTCAATTAGAGCATCTTGAGATTTATGGGATGCTATCCATTGTCCATATCCTCCGGTCGAGTAATAAGCAAACTTATCTGGTCCATACCAACTTGAGATTTGCTAGAAGTCTGTGTTATTATTGATACTAGTCAGAGCTTGTGTAATAGCCTTATTTGTTAGTACCTTTACTACTTTGGGTCCATCGATTTCACCCAACGTATCGGTTATAATTGCTGATGAGAATTGTTTATATGATGTTTCAAGATTGTCAGTGTCAAAAATGAGGAATTCATAAGATTATTGGAGTATTGCTCTTCATTTATTTCAGATTAGGTCTTTGAATCGATCGAGGTATTGTGGTTCTCCCTTAATTTTTAAGCAATACTCGGAAAAATTGTTGAGACTGTTTATTGGATATAGCACGATTCCTGGCCAAGCACTATCTCGAATAGTATATTCGTCATTATCACTTCTATACCTCGTATTATTGTGTTTAAATGCTTTACATCTTTCTTTTCAGGTAAATTTTCCTGATAATTTGGATTAATATTGAGCATGTTGAAGACTCGTTTAAAATCCTTATCAGAGTCTGACCACGTTGGAGGTTCATCTAGTTTAATTAAAGCTAAAAGATTTCCTGAAATAGACTTTCGATTCTATTTCTGATATATTCTTTAATATCTTCATCGGAACCATTTGAAAGACTTACACCAACTGCTCACTCACGGTTGACTAAAGTTTGCGATTGATCTGTGCTGATGCTTAGGTCTTGAGTTGAACTCTTTAAAACGGGACTGGTAGACATGATTGAAACTTTTTAATAATACGTTTTATTATGGATTTTATGATGATTTTTTTTTAAAAAAAAAACTCTATTGTGATTTCTAATCTGAAGTCGACAAACTGATTAGTGTCGGTTCACCTAGTGAACTTATTTGATATTATATCTTCAATTCTTGGTAGCTTAACCCGGCCATGCAAGTCCCAGAAATTTCCAGCTCAATGGAAAAAAGTCTTTTATCTTAAGGTATTACAATAAGTAGAGAGGTACGGTAGTTGCGTGATACTGTCATTCAACTATTCAATTACTGAAACAATCACCTACTCTTTTCTTTACAATAAATGGACTTTAACCGGTTGACGCGACGCAGCGATAATAACATCGCCTAAACAATTGGTATTGATAATTTCGGCCATCGGAATTACACTATTCCGAAAAGAAACCTCTAGGATTGGCTCTTCCTGAAACCTATCGCAGCACGAACGGTTCGCGGAGACTTCGCGGAATGTCACCGCCGTTTTAAACATGTAGATACTGCGTATGCGAACATGAAACCTCGCCAACTCACTTCAATGTCGTCAAAATACCACCCAAGTAAGCAAGCTGAGAAAGGGCGCATCTATGGTAGATTGTTTCAGTCAATTTCTTGGGCTTAAGTGCCTTTGAAGTTTTCTGAATTTACGCATAAAATAGGTTGCTTCGAGCACCTACCGGTTCTCTGATAGTTGCGAGAGCTGAAATTGCTAGCCACTCTAGAAGTAAGGGATGGCCGATTAGAGTCAATGTGAGAAGCGCTGAAACAACTCATAAACACTTATTTCTTTTGTTCATCTTTTCTTTTCCTTTTCTTGACTTAATACTTAACACTTAACGTATAGGGAATGCCATTGGGCTTAAACCCTGCCGGTCCTAGGCCTAGATAGATGTTATTGATAAGCTTCGGCCAAGGACCTTAAAATAGATAAATAATTAGATCTTCTCTTATAGACTGGAAACTTCTTACATACCAACGCTTCCGGCCTGCTGCTCTATCGAACCGTGACAGTTGGATCTTTAATCTTTTTTAGTCATTGATCGGCACATACTAACTTTCAGCCAATCCACGCCTAATATTTCTCGCTCAACTGCTTATTACTGTAAAAACTAGTTAATTCCCGTCATAACTCTGTCTCAGCCTCCATTGCGACTGTTCATAACTTCTAGCGCTTCACTCTTAACATACCCATGCCCTCCCTGCATAATTCAACATGGAAACAAACGAACTGTAGTAGGCCTGTCTGCATAGTCCATCTAGCTCTGGCTACACTTCCACCCTGGTATTTTCCAATGAACAATGATTGAGTAAACAAATATGTAAACAATGCGAATCAAATCGTTTTGTAAATCAATCACACCCATAGAAATTCGTACCTTTAATCCAAGAGTATCATTTAAAGCAAACGAAAAACTAAATACTTCTGGCTATACAGGTTATTCCTCTTCTTTCATAAATCATGGCGCATGAAATGATAATACTGCTAGCTTTACAGTCGCAAAAGAATCATGATTTGGACCACAATTTAGAGTGCTAGACTTAAGAGAGATCTGAATCATAATTTAATCTACGATGTTTAACCACTATAATCGATACTAGAATGCAAGGAAAAACACTTAAGACATCGATTCAAATCTCATTAAAGAACGTGAATACACCATAACAGCTATTCTTATTTTACTAGAGCAATTCTTGAAATATCTCAGAGCTAGACGAAATTAAAACTCCATGTTGAGGTACGGTTTCGTCTTCTTGAGACTAACCTATGCCAAACTCTGTACAGATTCAATGTATCAAATAAATAATGCTACAATTGAGTAGTGCTTCATTATCAGCAAGTAGATACTTTTGTGCTCGAACTCTTGTCGAGGCGCGAAATAATATAATGGGCGAAGACTCTCTAAATGATGTCGCTCAAGGGTACGGAAAGTGGTTAAGAAGTTCCATTTGAGACTTGTTACCTTAAGGCTTCGTTTAAGAGATAGGCTATGCAGATTCAACCTCCATCTGCAGTCCGGAAATCCGACCAAGTAATTTCTTTGAAGAAATCACAAGAAAAGCATTCTAAAGTTTAAACCAGTGATATCAAGACATATTCCATTTGAGATATTTAGGTTAAACATTGATGTGAAAATCATACTTCCGATGGACGGAAAGTAAATATCAGAAGTGGCCTGTATCATAAAGTTTTTGAAAGTCTGGAACTTATCAAAGTTTCACTTCGTATCAAACTCTATTCCAACAGAGAAACTTTAAGATGCATTGAATTCCTGAGATTCAAATAGACTTAACATTAACTCATAAATCGCGATATTGGGCTAGATATAGTTTTTTGCGATCATTAATCGCCTTGAGAAACAGAGTATGAAGCTTAAAATAGGCACAATGAGACAATGTCCTAATTCTTATCAGCAGTTCAAGAACGATCGATGTAGACAATGGTCAAAGAAGTAGATGAGACAGCTCAAGGCACTCGCAGGCCAAGAATATAGCACTAACCACTCTAGCTAATCTAGCGTAGTGGTCTTGGCCTCTTTCTTTACAAATCAATCTCCTAACTAAGTGGCTAAGTGTTGTCCTACAGAAATCGATAATGTCACAACTATATCTCACAGGACAATGACTCAGTTTAGAATGAATTCATAAAATTAAATTTCGCTCTCACCAATCAATGTAAAGCTCACGGACTAATAAAAGCGTTTCTATATTTGAAATAATTTTAAATCGTATTATGAACTAATGAGATCTGATATTCAGTTACTGGCGGTGTGTATTGGAATGTTTCGAAACCTTGAGATATTTAGCCGACGCTATATAATTTCACGACACCCTTGAAATGTTGAAATGACTTAATTACAAGTTTCTTTAGTCCCTCTTGCCACAGGGATAATAATTGTAGTGTTCAAAAATCATCCGTTGATGAAAAGGATCATATAAAATAACTTCGTTGGGGCTGTTTTTTAATGAAGATCATACCCTATTGGGCCTAAAAGATCCATAAATAATCTCTATTTTTACCCTTCTCACAATTATCCCTTGAGGTACTTTACGTATACACGTGCAAACGTGCCAAAGAAAACTTTCGCATTCGACGAGGTAACGAAGAGATGGGGAAGGAAGACAAGCAAGGGTGAAAGGGCAAGCAAGGGGCGATGGTCGAAACACATAAATCTTTTGGCTATAGATAATGAAGTGGTATTGAAAGTTAAAGTTTGATAATTTCATTTCAATTTCAATGCAATTTCAGTACTTTTTCAGTACTTTTTCAATACTCTTTCATCATGCTTTTTGCTTGGCACGTTTGCGCTTGAGCGCAATAACGTAGCTACTCGCTACTATTATTGTCCTTGACACCGGATAAACTCGCCCGCTTCGATTACAGCCTAGTTGGAGCCAAGCGTAAGCGAGCAAATAGCCATTGATCTTGGCGTAATTTGGTAATGCAAGGAATAATAGTTGCGACTTCTGCTATTTGTCGCTTACGCCTGGCCCCTACTCTACTTAAAAGCTGTAATCGAGTTCAAACGGCACTTCTCAAAAACGGTGAAGCAATTTAGCCCTGTTATAGCCAAATATCTATCACCTTTTCATCCTGGTAAAAGACCTAATCTAATGCCCTAACTCAACCCGAATTGAAATTGGTTATTTTAGAAGTATTAAGGACAATGGCAGTAAAAGATTGTATGTGTAGGGCCAGTGAGAAATAATTATTAAGCGATAGTTAAGCGACAAAATCATTACAGGAGGTCATTGACGTCACTTGCTACTTTTAACACATTGCAAGCGCTAACAGAACATGCAGGGAACGTTACCACGACAGGGAATAATGTACATATCCACACTGGGATGCCCATTTACCTCAAAATGGCAGTTTTATGGATGTTTACGGCAAGTGACTTTTTGCTTTCTATTTTTGTATCTACAAATGGGGCAGGGGAAAACTAGTGATTACGAATTGGGGGGTCAACAACCTCGTAATCGACTAATCAAGTTCCAGCATGCAAAGATATAAGATATTATGATTTAGATTCAATCGTCGCACGCCCCCCATCCGCTCCCTCCCTCCCTTGCTCCCTCCTTTCCTGCTGGGGTCGTGAAAAAAAGCTATGACATATCAATCTTGAATCCATTCTTGGCTCTTATTATGTGCATTTCAGTTGAAATGCCTTTCGGGCTTTTACTTTTTTCATTGACGAAGGTCAAATTTCTTAGCAACCCAACCCACGGCCTAAGCTTGCCGTAAGCCCATTCCCAACTTCATCCCTCGTCTCTCAACCCCGGCGAGCAGTTTAATCACGTTCTCAGATATCATTTTTAACTTTCACAAAAGAGGGATCGCTAACTGCTGAAACGCGATCATCTAACAATTGAGGATTCTTGAAATATTTAAGTTCTAGTCCCTCAAACACAATGTCAGCATCTACTGCGGCTCAGGAAGAGTTTAATCGTATTGTCGCTAATAACTCATCCCATACTTCTACTTGCCACCCAGCTGATGCTCAAGATTATCGCCACGACGAAAAGATTGAAGAGTTAGACGAGGATACCAAATTACTAGAAAAAATGATTGATAGTAATATGAGGATGAAACCCTCTAATCGCCGGCCTTGTCTCCCTCATCATGACTTTGATAGGGGGCGAACAACCGGAGTCAAAGGTGTAATAGCTGACGCTCGATCTTACGAAGAAGCTAGAAAGAACGTAAACTTGAGGATGGCAAGGAGCGCTCGTCCATCTCTTGATAAGCGTGCCAGTGTTTGTTCATTTCTGAAGGAGGCTGGAGAAGGCAGCGACACAGAGGACGAAAATTTTATTGAGAGTTGGAGACAACAGCGTCGCCTGGAGTTACAAGAGATGGGTCACGACGTTAGAAATCGACGTACAACCCCTAGTGTACGACGCTACGGACGTTTTGATGACGTTGATGCTTTGGGCTACCTGGATGCCATCGAAAAGGTCACTCCAGAAACTATCGTAGTTGTCTTTGTATATGACCCGAATGTAAGTTAAAAGTTATAAATACCACACCATTTAATTTCAATCTGGGATTTCATGCTGATTATTACTTAGTGTGCTGTGACAAAAGCAATAACTGATGCACTTGCTCCTATTGTATCTATGCATCCTGCCATACACTTTGTGCGAGTACATTATGCCGATATTGAATTTGACATTGCTGGCGTCCCAGCTATCCTCGCATATAAGGAACAAGGCAAACTTTTTGCCAATTTGACTTACGTTATCGATCATATCCCCACCAATGCCTTCTTTAATACCCGCACTCTTGAGAACATTCTTCGAAAAAACGGGATTCTTTGATGAAATATTTAAATATCACCTGAATTCTTTTCTTGGTTCATTAACGACTATTTAAACGCTTCACATGGGTTAGTATCCTTTGAGGACAAATACGATTATTCTCTTACTCTTTCCAGGATTTTATGGGATATTAAGCTTGGAATCTTTTAAATTTTATGCAATGCTAGCTTTGTATTTTTGGCGTGGGTTTTGAAGTTTGGCGTTCATGGTCATTGAGTTCAATTTGACATAAAGTTTCCAACTTCTATGGCTACCGTATTTATAAAATCTAAGATTTGGAGACTACAAGTACAGGGTGTAAAAACACTTAGGCTATGAATATATTAAATTATGATTCACGTTAATAGGGGTTGATATTACGAATTCATTTCATACGACGTCTAATCAGACGCGGAAACTCAGAATTTCAAACTAGTTTCAGTAACTAAAAACTTTGTAAGTAATGTTTCAACTTTCATCAACCTTTGATTTGAATATGACGGCTAGTTTCACGCACTATAAAATTAAAATCTGAGTTGGCTTCGCCAAAGTTTTTTAATATCGATTATGAGTAAATTCTCAATTGGCCACCTTTTGATCTTCCAAGCCTTCTCGACGTAATTTAAGGAGTTTAATTGGAAGAATTCTTCTGATGAGACAAAATATTAATTGAAAACAAGACAACTACATCACCGGTGTTTTCCTCTAAAAAGCTAGCTATTGTTGGTCCCACCTGTCCTACAAAAACACTTATTAATTCAAAAGCTCTTCGTACTTTGAACTACCATTTCCTCTTTTATCTGGTACTGTTTTCTGACATATTTGCATGAATATTCATGGCCACTGGCTACGTTATTTGTTAGCCTTGCTCATCATTTAATATTTACACTGTGTTTGAACGAAGATATATACAGAAGTGGAACAGTATGAGACTGCAATCTGAAGTTGGCTTAGAGTTTGATTGCTCCAAGTTAGATGCAGAGGTTGATGTAGTAACCGATTTCTGTTTTCTACTGAGCCAGAATATTACAGCGCTACATGGCATGCCCACTCCCTCAGATATACTTTTCTGATCTGATTTATCGGTTGCCCAATCTGTATCGGAGTTTACTACTAAATGACGCTTTATTCTAGACTAAATCGGAGACGGTAGTCAATTGTACAGCAAAGTTAGCAAATGGGCTTCTTCAGGGGGCAGAGTACTATCTAAGTACTAATTTCTGATAAAGAGATATGAGCAATGAACACTTGTTAGCATGCAATTTTATTAATACACTTATGACCCTGCATGATACACACAGACTTGCCCTGCCCTAGAAGGTGAATTATAAACAATGTGAATTATGATAACAACACTACGACGAAATGCATTGTCACCTTCCCCTCAGATTCAGCATTAGTCGTCAATGCTGCAATCAATGGTGTAAATACCTGGACTCCTGCTAATGGCTTTGATGTTTCGAAATGAAAGTCGCGTTACAATGCTGCCTCTACAAAAGAAGCTTGAAAGCTACTCGCCTACGGGTTATGATGTGTCTATCACGGCAAACCAATGAATAAATATAAAATATCAGATGAAGATCGTCAGCGAAAAAGCCGAGCATTAGCGAAAGTCAGTTGCCAAATGGAAATTTCAGTGAAAGCAGTAAATGCAAAGGACCCCACGGCACGTAGACGATTCGACATTATCGTAACGGTGGTGGTGAATGGCAAAACCACTTTGCCGCTTCATCAAAGGCATATGCGAATCATAGGCGTCGCGAACGTGCTAATGTCATGAGTAAAAATTCAATCTCTGATCGCAATAGATTTCAAGCCCACAAGACTTCCTGAACCTTATAAGATAGTGATACGGCGTAACCCTGATAGAAATGCCCGTGTAAAACTAATGAATGGAGAAGCCGTAACGACTCAGCTTATAAATATTGTCACGTAATAAATCGGTTTGTAATTTCGCGTAGCTAGTGATGTACGCGTTTCTACTCATTGTGCCACAGCGTTTGTGAACATCAATAAAAAATATCAAGGAAAAGCAACAGATTTATTTATTCCTTGAACCTTTCCTTTAAATTGCTCATTCATCGATACCCAAATGGCCCCGCCAAGCACTCGGCGTGCCCCTCCTGACCCTCCATACACTGGACATCGAATAATAAAACAAAAGAATACAACGACCAAAACCAACAACTCCAACAATAGTTCCTGCACAATACTCTCCTCCCTTGAATCTACACGAAAGGCAGAGGCAATTAGGAATGCTCTAGGCGCTCCCCAAAACACTGAGAAAGAGACCCCGTCAGGCAACGATATTCAAATGAATGACCCATTTGAATCCCCCTCCCCATCAGCTGACGCCCCTGACATCCATACTACTTAGACTTCAAACCTTCAGCTAGAAACTCCCATAGTCTCAAACACCAGAAATAATGTTCGCATTGCATCCCTAGACCTAGATTACCCAGGATCTGACGGAGATTCTTCTGACGATGATCTTATTTACGAAGATCCCCCTTACGATAATTTTCCCTCAGCTTCTGGCAAAATTAAAGAAGCTCTACTGAGCGTTTCTGAGGCTGCTTCTCTAAGAATCCTGGAAGCTAGAGAACTTTTTGATACGATCTCTGGCATCCTAGATGTACATTGTCAAACCTCCGATCCAGATATGCCACCCGCACACGTTCGCGCTCTCAAAGACCTACATGAAGAGCTCACAGCAGTAGCTAGGCGACATTTTGAGGCATTTGTCAAAGGTATTTCTGCTCAGACACACACAGATGAAAGCAAGGACGCGATGAATACCTCTAATAGTAATAACACCGTTCAAAGTAACCAAAGCTCTAAGCTCAGTTATGCCCAGGTAGTAAACCATAACTCCAGAGCTACCCCCCAAAAGGCACACCTCAACAATAACGGCTCAAGCGCTAAAGGAAACTCCAAACCTAACACAGATGAGCGACTCTTTCTCCGCTTGCCTAAAGATGATCCCCTTTGAGCTCTCTCTGGATATGCACTACAAACGCATCTGAAAGCAAAATTAGGTCCCGACGGCCAGCTCCTCTCAAACATCTTGCCCTCTAAAACGGGTTTTGCTATCTGCCCTAGCAAAGGAAACTCATCTTCCCTAGCCGAAAAACTAGCCGCTTCCAATTTACTGGACGGTAAGCTAATTGAAAAGTCGTCCCATTGGAAATCATATCGTATGTCAAATGTCCCACGCAAATATGGCACTATAAACGAAAATTACGAGCACCTCATAGAGCCTGTTACAACTGCAGCGGTCTCAGCTGCAATCACATCGGCAGCTGGAATCTGCCCTATCCCCATTGTCCAATCACGCGATAATGACGCGCAACCAAACACACCCACTACAAGTTGGATTGTACGCTTTCAAGAGAACCATATTAATCTCCCACGTGTACTCTTCCTTTTCGGCTGCCGTACAACGACTCGTGTCCTCCCACCCAGATCTTCAACAGTTCAATGCACATGTTGTTGGCTCTGGCACAACACCCGTGTGTGCGCTTCTCTTCCCCGATGCCGACTCTGTGGGTCTACTCAGCATACAGAGAAAGAACATAAAAACCAGTGTGGAGTCTCATCTGAACACACTTGCCCCTCACGATGTATTCATTGTCATGGGCCCCATGCTGCTGACAGTGACAGTTGCCAATTACGCCCAAAGCCCTCCAGTATACCTAAGACAAAGTCACAGATCACTGCTATCCGTCAGATTAGCGCAGAGGCGCGCCCACGCTCACAGGTAAAAGCCGGCTGCATCAAAAGTCAAAATAAGACAGTACAAAACTCCAGCTCTAATTCAGCATGCCCCCCGAGCCAGCCCAAGAATCCTAACAGCAGCGTATCTTTGACCGATAATTCGACCCCAAATAGCGCTATACTTCCCACATCAACCAACCACTATGAGAATCTCGAT